>LQNS02278089.1:16671424-16685958 GCA_001587735.2 Parhyale hawaiensis | reverse complement strand
ACCAAGAATCAATCATTTCCAAATCATGCTGAATAGATTCTGAAACCTCTAATCTATCACTAGGCCTATCGCAAACAGCCAGCAAAGTAACATCATCAGCGTAACCAACAAGTAAATTATCAACAAGATGAAGCACTGTGAGTAGAGGACATGCAGACGACATTGCAGACTACCTTTGGTGACGTCACTATGCCTGTGACTAGGATACAGATACTGTATAAAGGCCGCTTACGGGCTGGAGCTTCCATACCTACCTAAAAGATACTATTGGCCTCCCTTGGTGACGTCAATACTGGCCACCCTTGGTGATGTCACTACTAGCCTCCCTTGGTGACGTCACTACTGGCCTCCCTTGGTGACGTCACTACTGGCTTCCCTTGGTGACGTCACTACTGGCTTCCCTTGGTGACGTCACCACTGAATTTCCTATGTGACGTCACTACTGGCTTCCCTTAGTGACGTCCCTCTTGGCCTCCCTTAGTGACGTCTCTACTGGCCTCCCTTAGTGACGTCACTACTGGCCTCCTTTGGTGACGTCACTACTGGCCTCCCTTGGTGACGTCACTACTGGCTTCCCTTGGTGACGTCACTACTGGCTTCCCTTGGTGACGTCACTACTGGCTTCCCTTGGTGACGTCACCACTGACTTTCCTATGTGACGTCACTACTGGCTTCTCTTAGTGACGTCCCTCCTGGCCTCCCTTAGTGACGTCTCTACTGGCCTCCCTTAGTGACGTCACTACTGGCCTCCTTTGGTGACGTCACTACTGGCCTTCTTTGGTGACGTCACTTGGTGTAGATGTTACAACATATGTAGGGTAGGCAGAACTACGAACTTATAAACGTCTATATATGTATATAAAATCTATGAAATACACTAAGGCAAAGAGTCTAATATTAAATTACAGTCGACAGAATTAAAATTTAACGATAATATCCAGTCGTACCGGCTTACCACTAGCGAAACCACCACATTCAGCCCCCCTCCTTCAGCAGGAATGACTTCTCTATCATAAACTATTCCAATCCCATCGAGCTTACAACACTAGAGTCTCTCCACATTTATAGAACCAAACCTAGCCTGAACATTATGACCTCGGCTGCACCGTTTCATACCGTGCACACTTCGCCTAGATCTGCCGACTGTACAGGAGTTGACATCCAGGTCCTCCACGCAGCTCTGTTCATTTGCCTTTTAGACTTCCCCCCGTTAACACCAATGCTCCCTGATTGTTAGCCAATAAAGATTTTTTTTTCATTTTATAGTGTAGGTTAACCTTTTTTTTCTGAGGATGGGATTCTTAGTCCCGAAACGTTAAATTTTAATTCTGTCGACTGCAATTTAATATCAAAATCTAATAAGCGCACGATAATTACAATTTCCTAAAATTAGCAAAAAACGAAATAACGGAGGAGTAATCCACTATTTCAGATTTACAGTTCAGTGAGCAAGTAAAGTGGGAGATAGTCTATCATTGCAAATATGCATACATATTCTTTAAATTCCATGATTGCGAAGAAAAAAATAACACAGAAATAGCCTCGCCAGCTAACTCTGTTCTTTGTTCTATACCCATGGCGAGGCCTCTAAAACAATCGATTGAGACGTGGCCTACCGATACTCAGGTGAGCACGTAAGACAGCTTACGGTTAAACTGTGATACGTAGCTAAACTATATCTTCAGATTATTAAGTACGATAACTTGGTAATAATAACGAATTCTAAGCAACAATCACGCAAGAATGTAAATCATAAATAAGGGAATGGCGAGAAAAATAAAAAATGGTAAACGAGCACAGGCTGAGTTTATATGTGAAATGAAAGGAAATTTGCGCGGGCTGTGGTGTCAGCTAGCATATTAGGTAAGCAAAACTATACAAAGCTCAGCACCGCTCGCTTCGTCCTTAGAACGACATCACAGTAACCCTGTACATGCCAAACAAAGATTCCGCTTCATGATTTGATTTATTTTATAAAATGAGTTTTTCACCGTATAGAGATATTGTGTATAAATTTTGAAGTTTGTGTGATTTCAATCTTTTATTTTATTGTTCGTTTCATTTAACGAACATTGGAAGGGTTCCCCCTGCAACACTCTGATAATTTTCACAATTTCTTTCATCACGAATTATTCAGTCAACTTGAAAGTGCGAAAATATCAACTTGAATAATCTTTACGTTTTCAGTCATACAAATAGAAATTAATCATAAAATCTAGGATTTTGTGGTGCCACATGTTCATGTTAGCTACTGGCTGATATTCTTCAAAATATACCTTCCCCTTTCTGCATATTGCCATACATTACCTTTCTTATTCACTTTTTTTCTGTTTTTGCCGTATATACTTTGCAACGTTTCAGTTGGTCCAGACAGTAGCTGGTAGCTAGCAAAAAACATCAAAGTATAATTAATGGCAAGTAATATTTGAATTTGATTTGATATGAGAAGCTTCTCTCTGAAAAACATTTTCGCACTGTGACGCCCAAAGTACGGTGCCGTTGGCTCATCTACATTCTGAGTAGAAGGAATAAATTAGATAGGCGACAGAAGACGAACCAATAGGCCTATTCCTAAAGAGACACCGGAACTTAGTCCCGGCACTCGATGAGCTATTGCCATTATGTTAGTAAGACATTGAGGACTGGTAAGGGGGGGGGGGGGGGGGGGGAGAGTGCCCCCCCCGGTCGCGACATNGGGGGGGGGGGGGGGGGGGTGTGGGGAGACTGCCTGCCAAAGAGACGATAATGAACACACGCAAGCACGATCAAGAGCCGCTCCGCTTAGAGATGTCAAACTATGTAGTTGGGGCGGGAGACAGAAGAAGACGGTTTACGGTGGCCTCGGAAGTTTCGGCCGTTAAGAGTTTGCGACTCCTGGAGGAGGAGTTTTAGCTATGGAGGATGTCTCTCCCAATATATGTCAAGACGACTTCTAAACGCGTTATCTGACTCTGCACTAACAGTATCGGAAAGGAGTCTATTCCAAATGTTGACAAAGAATTACGGAAAGAACTGCTTACTTAAGGTTGTTTTTCGAGCTTTATGCTTGAGTTTTTGACCGTTGTTTTGCAAGCGATCATTGAGGTCTCTTTCAAAGAGTCCCGTTGTAGGTAGGTCGTTGAAGCCATTGAAATACTTGAATGTTCCTATTAGTTGCCCCCTGAGTCGTCTTTGCTCAAGAGAGATCAGACCCAGTTCTTTTAGGCGACATTCATGCGGCTTGTTTCGCAGCTGAGGTATCAATTTCGTTGCTCTGCGTTGGACTCTTTCTATGTTATCGATATCTTTACAGAGATGTGGCGACCAGAATTGAACAGCAAATTCTAAGTGTGCCCGCTCTAATTTCTTGTACAAGGGAACGATGGTGTTATTGGACTTCTATTCAAAATTTTTAGTGATGAATCCCAGTGCTTTGCTTGCCATTTGCACATCTTGATTGAAAGCAAAAAGAAGGAAATATAGAAGAAATTCATTTTTCTTTAGGTGACAATCCATTTTGGCGAGTTGAAAATATACAGAAATTAACTAAGAATACTCGAAAAAATCGACTTCAAATGCTTTGAAAAGATAATTTTTGAAAAAATATTCTCCAAAATAATGGAGAAATATAATTCATTCAAAAATGTTAAAAAAAAAAAAAAACGGCAAGAACTTAGTTTCTAACCCAGTAGATGCAGCTTACATAAGTATCACACATTAGCCGTAACCTGTCTTTTTTTGCTACCCTCAGGATCGGTATGCCACGTCTCTATTGATTGTTGTAGAAGTCTCGCAATTCTTGGTATAGAACAAAAAAACAGAGCTAGCTGGCCAGGTAATTACGTTGCCATTTGTCCTGCGCAAGAATTAGAGTTTAGAGAATGGACCTATACAGGGTGTTTCAAATTTAGAGGTAAAAAATTTGACTACAGGTAGAAAAACGGAAAATAAAGCGAGTTTCACGTGTGACAAAAAAAGAATCCAAAACTTCTTCGTTTTCGAGAAATGATGACGTGAAATACTTAGGGGAAGTACCGCCCCCCCAAAGATTTTTTTTTTTGGTTTATTTATGAGCCGATTTGAGAAAAACTTGGTACAGATATGTAAAATTGAAAATAGATGTGGGTTAGATTCGTGTGCCTTTTTCCATTTTCCCCATAGAATTCGAGATATTTAAAGAAAACGGGAAAAAAGGAGGCTGAGGAAAATTTATCTAGTCCTACAGTTTTTGAGCTGCAGAGATGATTTTGGTGTCAAAATAAGTGGAATTTGATTCTCTTCATTCAAGCGCTTGGCTTTATGATCGTCAAAAACTTTTTTGAGAAAATTCAAACTAACTAAAAAATTTCTTTTTCGAATTTTTCCTCAAAAGTGCGGTGTTACTAGTCTCCTAATTCGATGATCATAAAACCCAAGCCCTTATTTGTGAAAATTCAAATTCCCCTTATTTTGAGACCAAAATCATCTCTGTAGCTCAAAACTGTAGGACTAGATACGTTTCCCTAGCCTCCCTTTTCCCCAGTTTTCTTTGGATATCTCGTTTTCTATGGAAATAATGCAAAAAGCACACTTCTAACCCACATTTATTTTCAATTTTAGATATCTGTTCCAAATTTCGTTCAAATCGGCTCATAAGTGAACCAAAAAAATCTTGCGGGGTATTACCTACCACGTCAAGTATTTCAGGTCATTTCTCGAAAACGGAGTTTTGAAATGTTTGTCACCCCTGAAAATCGCTTTATTTTCCATTTTTCTACTTATAGTCAAATTTTTTACCTCTAATTTTGAAACTCCCTGTATATTTACAATGATAGACTAACTCCTACTTTATTTGCTTACTGAATTGTAAATCTAGAGTAGTTGGTTATTACACCGTTATTTCATTCTTTGTTAATTTTATGAAATTTTAATTATTGTGCTTTTCTTGCCTTTCATCGTGACGTCACTGTCGGCCTCCCTCGTGACGTCACTACTGGCCTCCCTTGTGACAAACTGCTGGCCTCTGTGGTGACGTCACTACTGGTCTCCCTTGTGACGTCACTACTGGCCTCCCTTGTGACGTTACTACTGGCCTCCCTTGTGACGTCACTACTGGCCTCCCTTGTGACGTCATCTACACCGGAAAATAAGCATGACGTTGGTCAGACAGGCGTGGCCACTGCTGTTGCCGATTTCTGCAGGTTTTCGACTCAATGCTGGCAAGCAGAAGACGTGCCTAGTAGTGTATTCCGTTCAGGTTCTTAAGAAAGATTCGAAAGGTTCGCAAAGATAGAATTACAGGTAGATATTAGGACAATGTAAACAAAGTTAAAGAAAGACTGTCGTGTTTATTACTTTCGCCAACGCCAAAGAGGTTATGTTTTCTCGGCTTTGTCTCTCTGTCTGTCTATCTGTCATCAAAATAACAAAAAAGTTATGGACCAATTTTGACAAAATATACAAGGATTGCTAAGTATGTTGAGAGGAACAGATGATTAACTTTTGGTGAAGATCTGTCTGTCCGCTTGGTTGTTTGTCTGTCTGCCTATTTTATGTTAGTGCCCTAACTTAAAAAGCAATGGGCGGATTTTCATGAAATTAAATTGAATAATTGGGTTTATTAAAGTGAGTAAATGATTAAATTTTTGTGATATCTATTCGTTCATTTGTCGTTGTTTGATTTTATGTTTTGTTAGCGCAATAACTCAAAAAATCACAGATGGATCTTTATGAAATTTTCAGGAATTGTTCGTAATGTTAAAAGACATAATTGATTAATTTTGGTGATGAGCAGTGGGCCGTTTGTGTGTTTGACTAATATTTGTTAAAATGTTTGTTAGCGCAATAACTAAAAAATTATGGATGGATCTCTATGATATTTTCAGGAATTGTTAGTCATGTTATAAGACATAATTGATTAAATTTTGGTGATGATCGGTTTATCTCCGTGTCTGTTTGTTAAAATGTTAGTTAGCAACATAACTCAAAAAGTTATGAACTGATCTGCAGGAAAAAAGCGGAAGCTGTTAATATTATCAAAAGACACAAGTGATCAGATTTTGGTGTTGATATAAAGAAATTCATGGTTTCAGAGCCGATTTGAATTTTTTGTTACCGCTGCCTTGCTTGGCGGAGGTACGCACTCTGAGAGTGCTCTAGTTATTTCTGAGACACGGTGAGACTACTACACTATTCTTTTTTTTTCTAGAAGATATATAATAATAATAAACACATTCAGTCTCGCATGTAAGTAGGTGAGGGGCGCGTCTAATATTATTTCCCAGAAAATGGCACCCCTTAGACATCAAGCAACAGTTCCATTACTGCGTCCTATTGTCTTACGTTGTCTTGTCAAACTTTCATTGCATAGAATCAGTAGAGATCTTATTGAAACGAAATAGAGAGTTGTTATGTAAATTTGAATGAACGGCATATATCTCGAGACGACTATTCTTGTTTATAATAGTAGTAAGTTGGGTGCCCTACGTGATCGAACGGAAAAGACCTCAAATTATAACGATTTAACCTGAGAATTGAATGCTCCTATAATTTTAAGAAATTTAGAAACTCTTGCCTATCAAGTTATCTTATGGTTCATTCTTTACAAACAAGGGAAACACATAAATTAACAACATGGCGAATACTTAAGAATATTCCTCCCTACATCCTTGTAGTGCTTTGGAAAACTGTTATGTATTTTTACATGAGAAACTAAGCAGCAGCGAGTCGACTTCGGTAACAAATTTTTTTTTTGTAAATTCAAACATTAAAATATTTTTGCAGAGGTGCATAAAATTGCTATTAGGTAGGTACCTCCTATACAGGAGAACATACGAACGAAAAAAAAAAAAATTCAAGTGAAACACGCAATTAAGCATCTGCAACAGGCGTGATGGTGATTCAGGCTGCTACCATGAATGTGGTGACAGGTGTTTATGCTGCACTGTACACCATCTCTTTTGGTGACGTCGGCACTGCAGTACAGTGCACAGGCATTTGTGCTGCTCATGGCACCTGCGGTGGTGTTGTGTGGGACCCTGCGCAGGTGAGTGTAAGGAATCTTGCACAGGTGAGTGTGTGGGACCCTGCACAGGTCACTGTGTGGGACCCTGCACAGGTGAGTGTGTGGGACCCTGCACAGGTGAGTATGGGACTCTGCACAGGTGAGTGTGTGGGACCCTGCACAGGTGAGTGTGTGGTACCCCGCACAGGTGAGTGTGTGAGAGTACAGGTAGTTCACGTTATAGCCATTAGACCGGTGTACTAAGGCCTTGATATACTTAAATATATTGGTTCGGTTGCCCCGACATGAAATCGCTCAATTTTGTCTTTAATATTGCTTTTTAATACTTCAAAAAGAAAAGGAAAATGATCGAGGGCGCGGGGGGGGGGAATGCTACAATATTTTATAATAATTTGATTACAGTTAATAAGAAGAGAAAAGCTAATAAAAATGAAATTCACCTTGCATTTTATCATTCACAATAGTTTATTACATCCACCAAGGAGGTTATGTTTCCGTCGGGCTTGTCTGTCCCTTATTCTGTCAGTCTGTTATTCTGTCTGTCTGTCATCAAGATAACTCAAAAAGTTATGGATGGATTTGGATGAAATTTCCAGGGATTGTTGAGAATAATAGGAGGAACAGATGATTAACTTTTAGTGAAGATCCGTTTTTCCGTTTGTTTGTTTGTTTGTTTGACTCATTTTTGTCAATGCCATTACTCAAAAAGTTATACAGTAGACGAATTTTCATGAAATTTACATGAGTTGTTAGGTTTATTACGAAGAGCAAATGACCAAATGTTTGTGATGATCTCATTGCGTGATGATCTCATTACCAATGGAAACTAAGTACAGTAATGCTGCCAGGTGTAGAGCAGGAAGCAAAGAACGTAACGGGAGGACTCATGAGAAATGACAATCAAAAACTTGCGTCATCAATGGCGTCACATCGACGAATCTATGACTGAGCAGCCTATGAGCATTTTAGGTAATTTTGGCAAAAAAATCGTGGTATATTGCGAATATTATCTCTTATGCGCATGAATAGATTAAGAGAATATGTACTAATTGAGCGATAAACAATTATTTATAGAAAATTGCAGTGGAGGCTGGTGGAAAAATGCTGCTCGTGCTTATCATGCGCCAGGTTTTGTACATGTGGCTTCGTCCCACGCTTTGCACGCTCGTGAGCACTTTTACGATTTGGGCACCGACATAAACTCACTTAGCGACTTCCACTGTCGGTTGAAGCGTCGGAAATATGGTGGGATCTGTAGGTTGGCCTCTGGTTTAAAACACCAGCTGAGTGACACACCCTAAAGTTAATGGCTCTCACCTGATCTGTCAAGCAAGAGTTTCCGACCGCCAAGCTAAGAACAAGGCTAGCTCAGATTGACTGTCTATCATTTCTTTCTCGCTTTACGACCTCCCGATCTTTCATGAACAAAAACGTACCTAAACACATTTTAACAATGCATTCTTGTATAATTCCTTATATGCTGTATGTGCGAAATGCATGTATGACAAACGTGCAATTATGCTGTAATTTAGCAAGAATATTCACTTTGCCTACTGTCCATGAAAATATACCCTGGAATTTTTTATTACCAGTCGCCGAACTGTCGTCTGGTGGTGGATGCCAGCGAGGCCGGGGCGGTGCAGACCCCTGCCAGCAGAGCGTTGCGCTTCTTGGAGTATGGGCAAGGCAGGGTACTGAAGGAGTTTCCTGTCAGCGTCACCCAGTGGTAGTAAGTGTTACTCTCAGTGCCCCTAATGGTAGTAAGTGTTACTCTCAGTGACCCTTAATGAAGGAAAGTGTTGCTGTCAGCGTCACTCAGGAGTAGTATGAGTTGTTATCAGTGTCATTCAGTGGTAGTAAGTAAATGGCAGTAAATGTTGCTATAATTGAGTGTTACTAGTGGTAGTAAGTGTTACTGTCAGTGTCACCCAGTCGTATTAACGATTACTGATATCCACAATAATCTATAAACTTATGCTCTATGTATAGTGTAAATTGAATAATTAAAGAAAAACTCCTAAGAAAATTACTGTAGAGAGCAATTAATTTTCTCTACGTCAGAGAACAAAAAGAAGAGTTTAGCTGTTCAGCAATTATTGTAAGGCCGTGAACGCTCATCTCTATGTTCCTTTAAGCCAACAATAATATTAACGAAAGTATGATCAATGAAGAAGGATCATCACAAATTCTTCCCTGTCATTTTGACAGCGCGGGCCCTCTAGTATACGTATTTCATAAACCTGTTTTTCCTCAGTTATCTACTTAGTACGACCATGACGCTTCCATCAGAATTAGATAGGAGAAATTACTGCATCTTTGAGGTGTCCTTGATACGACTTGGAAAGGGATCAATAGGAGAAGGAGTCAAGTTCATATTTTAGCTGCTGCTGCTCGCAGGTCTTAGGTAGAAGATTCATTGCCTGGCTTAGAATATTTTTGGCTCTCTGTATGCATGATACGGATCCAAGATATCACTGCAGATCAGTAGGGCTTTAATTGTGTGGAATTTTTACAGGTTCCAGCTAGTCAAAACAATATAGGAAACACCGTCGTGTGTTTATTATCACCCGTGATCGAAGTGAGAGAGGTGATAATATTTTCGTTGAAGCTGTAAGTATATATGTATATTTGTAAATATATATATATATATATTTTCTTCCACTAAGGAGGTTATGTTTTCGTCGGGTCTGTCTATCTGTCTGTCTGTTATCAAGATAACTCAAAAAGTTATGGACCGATTTTAACGAAATTTACAGGAATTGTTAGCTTTGCTAAGAGGAACAGATGATTAACTTTTGGTGAAGATTTGTCCATGCGTTTGTCTGTTTTTCTGCCTCATTTTTCTTCATGCTATAACTCACAAAGTTACGAACGGATTTTTATGAATTTTACTAGTTGTTAGGTATATTATGAGGAGTAAATGACAAAATTTTTGTAACGATCCGTTGGCTTGTTCGTTTGTGTGGCACTGTCTTTAATTTTAGGCTTGTTAGCGCAATAACTCAAAAAATAATGAATGGATATTTATGAAATTTATAGAATTTCTTAATAATGTTAAAAGGCATAAATGATCAAATTTGATGCTGATCGGTTCGTTCATTTGTATGTTTGAAGCATGTTTGTCATAATGCTTGTTATCAGCATGACTCAAAACGTTATGAACATATCTTAAAAAAAATTACTGAAGCTATTAACACTATTGAAGGGCACAAATGAAAAGATTTTGGTATTAGTACAGACAAAATCATAGTCTTAGAACCAATTTTAATTTTTCGTAACCGTTGCGTTGCTTTGCGGAGGTATGCGCTCTTAGAGTGCTCTAGTTTTATATATAATTGTATTTATTTGAGTAGTTTGGGAGCCACCCTTCGTTCAAACATATTTGTTTTAAAATAATGCCGTAGCGTAGGTTAACAATAGTTTTATTTACTCTTTCTAGCTGTCGTAGCTTTAAAACAAGGTTGTCATCTTCTATTGCGTGAAACAGTTGGCCGGTACTGAGGTCGTCGCACGCTGACTGTGCAGAGGTAGTGGCTTCCATGCTTCCGAAGTGCTGCAATCGTTGCGACGCGTTACAACCTTTGCGAAGGTCATCATCAGGCTTGTTGCAGGAGCTTGTTATGTGGAAGCAAGTTAAAATCTGATTTAGTGATGGAAGTTGTCTCATACATATAAGTTTCTTAGCGCCTAGTGTGTAGCTGGCTAGTTGCTGACTGGTGCGCGGCTTGCGAGAGGAACCAATCACGTGCAAGGATTGGCCCTCACTGCTGTGGCTGGTAGCTCTCAGTGTAACTTTAGTAGACGGCTGGTTCCTGTGCTTTGTCTATTGGTGATTGGTTTCAGATTGCGAATCAGCAGGGATTCGATTATTGGGAGGCGTAGGCTGTCGTTCTTCTGGTGAATTATTTTGGTGCCAGTTACGAGCATTTCTCTAGTAAGCTTTAAATCGTGATGTTGTTGCGTATGTGCTTCTATACCGCCTGGTGATAAATGAAGGCTGAGCCGCCGGGATAGTGTGGTGGTGATCGTCATGCCTATGTATGAGGTTTTCTGGAGCTTGCAGTCTCCAGTTTCACAGGTGTACTCATACACGACGTTGGTTCTTTTCAAGTCTTGCTTTTCACTGTTTGGGTTGTTGCACATGACGAGGCTGCTGATGGTTGGGCTCTTGTAATAGATGTTCAGATTCAGGCTGTCGTTGTTATTGATGCATCTCGTGTTTGATCTTACAATGTGCTTGAGAATCTTCTCGTCTGTTCTGTAGGCTTTGGACATTTGATTTTCATAAAAGACGGTATGGATGTTCCCAGAGTTTGGTTCTTGCATGTTGCTGACGGCATGGTCGACGTAGTGTCGCAAAATTGTGTCAAACTGTTTGTTGGAATATCCGTTGTTGATGAGAGCTTGTTTGATTCTCTGTACTGATTGGTTGAAAAGGTTCCCTGTGGACGAGATATCTTGTAGCACCTGTATGTTAGTACCTTGAAGGTACTTTCCTTGTAACGTTGTGGGCGTTCACTTGCTGCATTCAAGTAAATTCCTACGTTAGCTTTTTTATTTTGGAAGCGCGACGCACTGCAGCTACGTAGGTAGGAACAAGGTGGGTAGATTATCGTTTATCCCCGCAGTGGTTAAGTAGATGAGCCTTGCGCTCATTGATACAGGATTTCAGGTTCGCATCTTTGTTATGAGATGAGTCTTGCGATGGTCAGGATGAGTCCAGGACAATTATTCCCGAGGACAATTACCTCCGGGGACAACCACCCCTAGAACGGTTACCTCCTTGGGCAATGACGTCCTTCATAACATGCTTAGCAATACGAATTTGTAATACATTTATTTTGGCTACAATATAAAAACGATTAGTTATTAATTATTATACGATTAAAAAAAATTATGTCAAATGAAAAATAAAGTGACGTAACATAGCCTAGCATGACCTAAGCTTAACTCACGTAACCGAAAGTAATCAAACCTAACCTTACAACCCAAGCTATTCATACTTACCTGGCCTATTCTTACTTAACCCAACCTTTCCTAACCTAACTTAGCCTTGCCCAACCTAGCCTAATCTTACCTTATGTAACCTAACCTAATCTACATAGCCTAATATACCGTAACCTAACCTTGCCAAGCCTAATTTAACCTTATTATTATTAAATTAAACTAGACTGGCGACGTGGTAGCGGAGAAACTCCATAAGGTAAACAAACCTCGACGCAACCAGCCCAGCGAGGGAAAGAAAAGAGAAAGAGAAGATCCGAGATCACAGAATAGCTCTGTGTACAGATCGTTTAAAGCTACCAATACCCGCACTAGCAAAGACAGAGCCATCAAGAGCATTCCAAACATCTACATATGATAGAAAAAAAAAACGAACGAGACTACTAGCCGTATGGCATCGTACCGGTTCCAAAGCAAACTCATGAAGAGCACCGGTACGCCGAGTATACCTCACCCGAACATGCAGCTCCGGAAGAAAATCAGATAGTGGATGACTAGGGCAATTATATATTTTGTACAGAAAACAGACCCCACCAACTCTGACGATGCGCCAGATCACACGGCACAACACCATCCAGCATGAACGCACGTCGACAAACCCCTTTGTCAAGCAAATACAGATGAAAATTGGCCGCCGAGCTTCTGACGACGGAGCAGTGCTTCAGAAGAGGGAAGACATAGTAATTTAAGTAGCGACGTGTCAACTCTACCGAGCCAAACACCCACCAAGCACGTCTCATCAGACCAATTTTCTGCGACGCTCGTGAGACAACCGAACGAATGTGCGGCTCAAACGTCAACTTTGGATCAAAATTCACACCCAAGATTACCAAGTCATCAACCACAGGAAATGACACACCATTAGGTATAAGTGCGGGGAAAGGAGGTCTCACTGTAAGTGACCTAGACACGAGCATGGTCATAGTCTTGCCTGCATTTAGCCTCATCCCCCACCTAAAACACAAGGAATCAATCACTTCTAAATCACGCTGAACGGCAAACTTTGCTGGTAGACAGCCAGTAAAGTAACATCATTAGCGTAACCAAAAAGTAAATTAATAAGGAGATTAAAAAGGTCCGCTGTATATACGATGAATAACAAAGGGCCCAGAACACTATCCTGTGGGACACCAGAAACCACGCCCAAAAACTCACTCCTCTTCCCACCAACAACTACACATTGACGTCTACCAGATAAAAACTGACTAATTACCGAGAAAACTGAACCACCAATACCCATCAATCTTGGCTTATGGAGCAATCCAAGGTGATTCACGCTATCAAAAGCAGCACTAAAGTCATGCTGTAGCAGCCTTGTCTCAAGTTGTCTGATGACCTCAATCAAGAGCCAGCTGCAACACATGTGAAGCAGAGCATCACAAGTTCCCTAGCCCCTATGGAAACCATACTGTGTTGTCGGAAAGATACCCTGCTTCCAAGAGAGAGACCAAACCTCGACGCAACCAACCTCTCATAAACTTTCGACAAAACAGGTGTGATCGAGATGGGTCTATAGTCGGAGGTTCGAGATAAGACAGAGCCCTTCGGACCAGGCGTCACATGAGTGACACGCCAGCATTCCGGAAAAGAGCTCAGCCGTAACATCCGACGGAACACAGAAGCAAGCGGAGCTTCGAGCACACCAGCCACCCTCGAAGAACGAGAGGAAACACACCCGATGAATCAGTGCCCCCATAGGGGTCCAGGTTAAGAAGAATGCGGCGCACTTCAGAGGATCTGAAAGTAAAACCGGAGAAGCTCGGCTATGGATCACACGCTAAAGGAATGCACACCTGATTCTGGCTCTGCCTCCCGTCAGAGTAGCGCAACAAAAGGTCCGTCTTGGCAGCGGAGATCGCAAAAAGATCACCATGCCTCGGTAGCAGCATGCTTCCGTTCTCAGTTCTAACACCTTGTTTCGCTCGCCAGTTCGATGCTCAAGCCAGGCAGCGAGCTTTTTGCAGATCCTGGTGTGCTGACTCGGGGCATTTGTCAATTTGGCGCCACATTTTTTGGTGACCCTAGGTCGACTGCAACTACACTAACTCATCTGGGGCCAGTGGGCCTATAGCCCCAGCACAAGCCAGTGCATGTGGGTTTCCCAGGTGAGGGTGTGGTTTAAGTTGACTTTACCTTTACCAGCATCAATTAAAGGAAGGACAGAAGAGCTTACACCAGCTTCTCAGTTTCTTCATAAGTAGCCCCAGCCCGACGGCGCTGTTCCCTGAAACGCTGAAAGTCAACAGCAGACCGGCTAGCACTCCAACGGGCATATGCCTCCCGCTTTAACTGTTGCGCCCTCCTACAGGCATCATCAAGCCATGGCTCATTGCCTGTCCTGACCGTAATGAGGCGAGAAGGGACATAGGTACACACAATGTCAGAGAAAAGCCAATCCAAAGTAGATCCAGGATCATGAGACTCTCTCACAACACCCCAAGGTAACATAAGGATGGCGCCAGAGACCGCGTTCCAATTCACTCTGGACTTAGCCTAACTTAAAATTACCTAACCTAACCAAGCCAAACCTAAGATTAGCTAACGTAAA
>LQNS02278089.1:16644067-16668923 GCA_001587735.2 Parhyale hawaiensis | reverse complement strand
GGCTTGACGCGTGTTGTCCTGTGCCTGGCTTGACGCGTGTTGTCCTGTGCCTGGCTTGACGCGTGTTGTCCTGTGCCTGGCTTGACGCGTGTTGTCCTGTGCCTGGCTTAACGCGTGTTGTCCTGTGCCTGGCTTAACGCGTGTTGCGCACGCAATGATCGCGCAGGAAATAGGTCTTTTTTTTATGGAACTTTGTAACTTTGGTTCAAAATTTTGCTTCTTGGTATTCGATATGTGTGCTTTTGAACCATGAGTGTTGGGAAAAAAATGTGCGAGCGCGAATTTATACTATATATATATATATATATATGTCAGTATAGCCATGCTAACTTGCAGCAAAATGTCAAAATTCGAATAAGTTAAATTATCAATCAATAAAATTATCCTAATTGCAGCAATGCCTGTGCATTTTTAGTGAAAGACTGTTTTTAAATACTGATCAAACTGCAGTTCCTCTTCTGATAGCTTCCCCCTCCTAAATATGCATGTTTGTGTTAAAATATAACTTACTTAGATGTGTGTACCTAATCTTATCAAAGTGTGTTTTATTCATTTAATTTTTACTGCACTTTGTGCCATTTGAGCTTTTGGATGTTCTGCTGTGCAACTGCTCTACGTACTTCATTCTCTACTTATATTTCAGCACTGATGATGCAGTTTTAGTATTCCGAAACGTTTGAATTTTAGAAAATGACTCGTTTACCTTGGTTCTTTCATTTATTCATGGTGTAATATGTTTCAGCACTCAGACAATGTTTCAATCAAGGACGTGTTGTATCTCAGCGCTTTGGCAATGTTCTCAACCGATGATATGATAAGTTTCAGCGCTCAGACAATGTTTCAACCAACGACGTGTTGTATCTCAGCGCTTTCACATTGTTCTCAACTGATGATGTGGTATGTTTCAGCGCTTTGGCTGAAACATACCTGAAGTGTTTTTTTCTTTAATGTTTGCACGTCAAAAGGAACGACGAGCGAACGTTCGTTCGTTGCCGTAATTTGGACCTCCGGGTACCCTGCTGATAATGCCGATCATTAACTAAAACCAATGTTCGCATTAGAAAAAAAAAGTAGTGATTAGGTAAACTAGGACTGAGTAGTATAGATTATTGTGAAAGAATAAGTCAAACTCTTTGTTAGTACGAAGACATTATAACCGTATCTCGGCACTGATGTATGTTCGATATCCACTGTCACAAATGCTCATAGCCTCAATAGACTTCCATATGTCAATGTTTCGAGCACATCTGTCACTGTCCCACGAGAACATGGTACTTAATTCTTCGCTGTACGTTCAGACCCGTTCTGCAGGGCGAATCTTGACAAAAAATAAAAGATAAACAGGCATAGTTTGAAATTCTCTAGCCGTGAATGGCAATTATTATAAGATATCAGGAATATCGATGTACACTGCCGAGTGGTGGATTTTCGAGGCATTTGATTACCCCAGAGAAGGTGGTTTTGTTTTCGAAAAAATTGTCTGTCTATATATTTGCCTGTCATCAAGATAACTCAAAACGATATCAATAGATCCTTACGAAATTTACAGTGTTTGTTAGGCATGTTAAGAGTAACAGATGATTAACTTTTGGTGAAGATCCGTTCAATCATTTGTTTGTTTGGTTGCCTCTTTTTTTCTCAGTACCATAACTCAAAAGTTATGGACGGATTTTTATAAAAATTTATTGAACATGTTAGGTTTATCACAAATAGCAAATGATCAAAGTTATGTGATGATCTATTTGTTCGTTTGTTTCGGTGTTTCTGTTTGTTCGTTAGCAAAGTAACTCAAGAAGTTATAAATGGAACTTTATGATATTTATAAGAATTTTTACAAATGTTGAAAGACGTAATGATCAAATTTCAGTGATGCTCGGTTGGTCTCTTTGTGCGTTTGATAAATGTTTGTCAGCAACGTAACCCGAAAAGTTATGAACGGATCTTCAAAAAATTACAGAAGCTGTTATTACTGTCAACAGATACAAATGAACAAATTTTGGTGTTGATAAAGAAAAAAATCAGAGTTTATTAACCAATTTCTAATTTTCGGTAACTTTGTCTTGCCTGGTGGAGGAAGGCGCTCTCGGTGTGCTCTAGTTTATATTATAATTCTGCTTGAGGCTCTATCCGTCCGTGTGTACGTCCGTCCAGTGTCTGCACGTTACGCTTTTCACTATTAGCTAGCGGCAGCTTCAACTTTCAAGAAGTTTTGATTTTCGCCGGAACGAAGTTCAACCATAACTGTCTTCTTTAGCGCTTTTTGAAAAAAACTTCGGTCACTTTTAGAGCAAAGACAAGAAGACCATTTCACTCGTATCTCATCTACCGTTTTCATTTCTTTCACACCATATTATTTTCCCTTTGCTTGTGGCGCCTGACGCTCTTAATAGGGCCAGCCAGATATCTAGTTAGGATACGCTGCAGGAGAATAGAAGGAGTCCAGTACAAATTTTAGCTGCTACTTTTTGCAGGCCTTAGATAGAAGATTTACTGCTCGACTTGGGATACTGTTCAACCTTTGTTTGCATGACACGGTTCCTAGAGCATCATAATTAAAGAAAAAAAATCTTCTTTTCTGTTGAAATTGCCCAGGGTCGTTCTGTATTTGACAGGGGAAGTTAAGATGATACGGGGTCTGGTATATCACTGAAAAACATTGCATCTGTTCTGTGGAATTTGAACATGTTTCAGCTGCATCCATAGTTGCGTCATCGGATGAGTACGGAGAAACGTTTCCATGTTTCGTTAGACGGCGTTCGTCTAAAGCAATATCTTTGATAGAGTTTTTGATCTTGTCGGGCATAAACAATGCCGCATATTCTTTAGATGGATTTCTTTTTAGCAGTTCGAGAGACTCAGTCTTGCTTGGAGTTTCCGTTCCTTTCGTGCGTAGGCTAATCCATTTCACTTATCACTTATGCTCTCTTTAGCTGAATCTCTTAACAAGCAGTTGGAATTTCACTCTGAGCTGACGCTTTGTTGTATTGAATTTACGTTGCAGCCAAATTTCGACGCTTGAGTCTCAACAATAAGTTGGTATTCAGGTTACGGTAAGCTCTGATTATTTCTGGTGTATTCTTTTGACTGAGCTATATTTTCTCAGTGCTGCTCATCGTTTCCCCAATTCCAATTGGTTTTTCGCGCCTTATCTTGCAAGGGGATAGCTTGCTCTTGCAAAACTCATGGCTATATATCTTGCTTTTCATTAATAGAAGATCAGGCCTGCAGGGATAAGACCTATTTTACAGCAAATCTATAGGAAACGGAACATAAAAAATCCCAATCGCAAAATTACTGCCGTCATTTTTGACGGCGGGGCCCTCTGACTAGCGTTATCTACAGGGTAGGTTAGATTAGAAGAGCTGCGTTAGGTCAAGCTAAAATGAGTTATAATAGCGTGGCCTAGAATTGATAAAATATAGAAAGTGAGAACGATAACTAATCGTGGATTTCTCACACGTCACCCACGGGTTACGTTAGTGTAGACATGTTAGGGTAGACAGACATTACTGAGTTAGAAAAAGTTCCTCAGGGTTAACCTAAGTGACGGGCGTTAACTTAGAAGAGGTGCGTTACGTCAGAAAGCTGCAGGAGGTTAAACTCAGGTAAATTGCAAAAGTGTAACGTAGACTCGTTCATTTTGGAAGGTATAAACTTTTATTCAGCCGTGGAATTTCCACGGGTCCTGCTGGTTATTATTATTACTGTTGCATATTTAGTTGCAGCGTCACCAAATTTGGGACCTGTAGACTAGTAGTGGCAACACAGATTCATTAAGGTAAAGCTAAAGCCGCCTTGACCCCATGCACCCCAACTATGAAACATACACGCACTGGTTCGTGCTGCAGATAAATCTCCTCAACAGCCCAGAGGAATGCACGATTGCACTCGATCACAGATTGTGTGAGCTATGCTGTCAAAAAGGTAAGGCTCTTGAAAACTGCACACACCCCCACGACCGTCAGTTTTTTTCGAGTAAGCCACTGCCCTCCTAGTTGGCTTTGAACAGGTAAAAAGTGCTGACTCTTTATCGTTACAATGCAAGACTTCCTTCCCTGGGTCGGGGATGGAACGCCCAACATCACGGCAATGAGTGATTCAGCAATCTTCACCTCTCAGCCACTCGATGCATGAACGCATCATTACAGTCTAACAAAAGTCATTTTTATAAAATAAGATATTTTGTTGTTGTTGGGGTACATTTGTAGACAGCTTTTGCTAGTAAAATAAGCCAAGATTTATAAATTTAAATCTGGTGCTAAAATTTAAGACACGTAAGCCAATTTGAGACGAAATTAAGAAATCACAGTTTTATTTTATAAGTTGTGTATTTTTTGAAGTCATTTACCGTAAGATATGATCTTGGAAACGAATTTTAGTAAACAAATTGAAGTTTGCAGCAAATTACCGATCAGCTGTGTCTAACAGTAAATAAGCGTTCGATAACTTTTTTTTTAATTGAGTTCGAAATTGAAGCTTCTATCGATGTCCATTTATATTATATATCAAGCTAAGTTGAAAATTGTATCATGTGAATATTAAGCTACCCGAGAAGCGTTAATCGTAGTCTCGTATACTAGGAAATAAAAAAACAGAATTCTTGAATGTACATTAACATTGGTACTAGAATAATTTATAAGTGTTACATTTTCGTGACATATTCAGCATTCACGCGCAGCTTCTTCCCGGAGGTTCTGAACTCTAGAGTATTTTTTTCGAAGTGAGCACAATTAAGCAAGTTCAGTTTCGATTGATTATTACTACAGTAAAAAAATAAGTAATAGAGACCTCCGCCAACTAGGTCGTGTTTTTATCGCGCTTATTTGTCTGTCTGTTTGTTTGTCTTTCACCTAGATAACTCAAAAAGTCATGAACGGATCTTTACCAAATTTACAAAGGTTGCTAGGCATATTAACAGTAACAGATGATTAACCTTTGGTGGAAATCCGCTCATCAGTTTATTTGTTTGTCTGTCTAGTTTTTATTAGTACCATAACTCAAAAAGCAATTGACGGATTTTTATGAAATTTATATGAATTGTTGGGTATATATCGAAAAGTGAATAACCAAATTTTTGTGAGTTTGTTTGTCGCTGTTTGAATTTATGCTTCCCAATACAAAGTTCAAAAGTTATGAATGGATCTTTGTGAAATTTACAGGAGTTGTTAGTATTGTTGAAATAGATGAACGATTAATTTTGGCGGTGATCGGTTATTCTGTTTGTATCTGACTATGCGTTTGGCAGAATGTTTGTAAGCAACATAACTCAAAAGTTAGGACCAGATCTCTAAGGAAATTACAGAAACTGTTAATATTGTTAAAACACAAAAAAGCACAAATGATTAGATTTTGGTGCTGATAAAATAAAAATCATGGTTTCAGAACCAATTTCAGATTTTCGTTACCGTTGTTTTGTTTGATGGAGTATGTAATCTCAGAGAGCACTTGTTTTAACTAAAATGTAGCTCAAGATATTTCTGGTCTTATGTCGCAATGTTATAGGACAGCAGCGCTATAATTCTATACAGAAAATAGTCGCGTGATAATCATTTTAGCTCATGTCCGGAGCTATTCGCATTAGATACGCTCTCTGCCTACTGCATAGTTTAAGACTTTAGCTCTGCCTTAACACGGTGGCTTGGACGGTGCGGCTGTGACTTATTTTTAATCTCGTACTTTTGAAGAGAAGACTTTGAACTAAATAAAGGGGGAAAACACGTTCAGAAGAACACGTCGGAAAGAACACGCTGAGAAGAAAATTTTAGAAAAACATGGTGATAAGAGTACTTAGAGAAGAACATGTGAAAAGAACACGGTGAGAGCATTTTGTGAAAAACGCAGCGAGAAAAAAAAGGGAAAAGTACACTTGTACATTGAAAAAAAAAAACAGGGTGCGAAGAACACGTTGAGAAAGGAACTGGAAAAGAGCACAGTGAGAAGAACACTTTGAGGAGAACATATTGAGAGGAACCAGGTAGGAAGAATACATTGAGTAGAACACGGCGAAGTTGAAAGATGTGCTAAAATTTACTATAGCACACAGCAAGACTTGAGACATCTCAATAGCATGCAGGCCGCGGGCTGAAATGGCAGATGGTAAACTAATTAATGCACGGTATCGTNATACATTGAGTATAGAACACGGCGAAGTTGAAAGATGTGCTAAAATTTACTATAGCACACAGCAAGACTTGAGACATCTCAATAGCATGCAGGCCGCGGGCTGAAATGGCAGATGGTAAACTAATTAATGCATGGTATAGTACTGGGCAGAGCAGAGAATCCATCGGTAGTGTGATGAATTAGTGCAATTTTGAATTTAGAATCAGAACATTTTGGGGCTCACATCTTCACCAAGCAAGGCAATGTTTACGAAAAGCGCAGATTGGTCAAGGAACTAAAATGTCCTCATTATTATTATTATCGAGGGGATTTCACGACCCAAATTGGATCGGTTGAGCGATGTTCAGCTCTACACTCTGGCGCCGGGTCACATCCCGCGACCGTAGGCTCAGAGCCCTTTGCGAATGATGTGCGCTATTATTATTATTATTATTTTCATCATAAAAAGTTGGTCATTTAGTTTTCGTAACCTTCTCTAACAATTCTTGTCAATTATAACTGATTAAGTTATGCTGCAGAGAGTAAATGAGCGGCCATGCAAAAAACAAACTGCTGGCCGGATCTTCACCAAAAGTTTAAAATCTGTTGCTCCTAACACACCTAGCATTTCCTGTTGATGTCGTAAAGATCCATCCATAATCATGCAAGCTATGTTTGTGACAGATAAGCTGACAGACGATCGCCCAACAATGGGGGACTAACTTTAGCAAAAACATAACCTTCAGGGCTAAGGTAATAACAACTAAGGAGCACTCTGAGGGCGCATACTGTGCTCGCATTCCCAGCGTGCATATAATCAATCTAGAATGTTTTGATAATAAACACAGTATAATAATCTGCTATGATCACGTATAAAACGTAGGAAAAATATATAGGCAGAAGTATTATCCTTATTTCCTTTTCGTAGACGATATCACCTACCTTTCTGTGTTCTTTGCTATACTAAATAACACTGCGTGTCTATTCTACCACTATGCTTCGTTTCATACTTTACTGTGTTTTATAAGTATCATTAAATATTATTCATATGATGTAAGAATGCTCACCTAGCCACTCATGAGTTTAGAGCGTACAAGAACATATATTGCGCGCCGATCTAGGTCGCTGCATCCTTCGCTAGCAGCACCGGAAATATCAAGAGTCGTCAGAGAGGTTAATACCGCGAGCGTGGAGCGAGCGAGTTTAGAGTTAAGTGCATAGGAAAAACCTCGCTAGCCTTGCAAATAATTACGTTAATATCTAACCTTTGCTTCCATAATTGCAAATTACATTTTAGGCCCCTCGCTTCACGAGGAAAATTAGACGAACTGGACTCCATTAAAGAGTCCCAACCAACCTTGGCTTGTCAGATCACTAGAAATCGAGGACGGTTCGCCCGGACTAGTCGACAGTCAGTCGCACCCCGGATTGGTTGATGCTCAATTTGCTGATGCAACCTGTGCCGCGATTGGCCAGGCTAAACTCCTCCGGGAAAACCACGGGAAGCATCCCAGATCGTACCTCGATCCCGTCAAGGTGAAGTGGTGTAATTCCCGTATATGAAAGGGGCAGGATTTGATATAGAATTCGGATTAGTGACCATCTCTTGACTAGTGAAACAGTGCACAATTCCTCCTCTACACCGTCGAAGCTGACTGAAGACAAACCTACTGGGTGGTGTTTAAACCATTCACACCGTGTCGGCTTTACCGAATCTGCTTAGATTGTTGGAATGATATATGAGTTTATTCCAATTCCGTTAGTGGACTTTTAGTTACATTTCCCATGATTGTTTTGGTGTGGCAATTCTAGGATAAGCTGTTCTGAGTGTGACTCATATATATATTGGCGTAGATTAATCGTCCCGGTGTTGGGAAGAACTATATCACAGTTCTTGGCGTATGATGTGTTTTATTTCTACTCGCGAAACATAAGCTGCCTTCATAGTTGCCTTAGTTAACCAATGTACCAATAAGAACTTTGTTTGTGAGTAAAGTATTGTAACCCGATTCTGTCTCAAGAGTAATTAGTTTGAGATTAACACATTCATATATCTTATTCCTATTGTAACTACTTATTTCAAAATTGTAACTGCATTTCATTACTGACTTTCGTTTGAATAGTTAAGGTTTTAAGACAACTATACAGCGTTCTCATTTATCCCCATATTATTTCCCCCTCGGAAATTCTTCGATTACTCAAACCCTACCTGGACCCTCATAGCGATAGAGCATTGTGATAGTTATCACTGAACGTACATGTGCACGGCTTCTAGAAAATAATGCTCTAACAACTAGAAAAGATTTAATATCTTGACTAAAAATAATCCCTCAGGTTAAAAGATAAACTCACATTGCGGAAGCGTGCACAATATCTCCGCCATGCAAGGCAACAGTAACGAAAAATCCCAAGTGGTCCTGAAACCATGATTTTCTTTTTATCAACACGAAAATCTAATCATTTATGCATTTCAATATTATTAACAGTTTCTGTAATTTTCGTGAAGATCCGTCCATAACTTTTTGAGTTATGCTGCTAAGAAACACTATGACAAACATAAGTCAAACAAGCAAAAGGACCAACAACAAAATTCTATCATTTATGTCTTTTAGCATTACTAAGAAGTCTTGTAAATTTCATAAAGATCCATCCATAACGTTTTGAGTTATTGTGCTAACAAGCATAAAATCAAACACAGCGACAAACGCACGAACGAACAAGTAAAGAAACAGATCACAAAAATTTGGTTATTTACTCATCGTATATACCTCACAACTCATGCGAATTCCATGAAAATTCGTTCATAACTTTTTGAGTTATGACAGTGAGAAAAAATAGGCAGACAAACAAGTGCACAGACGAACGGATTTTCACCAAAAGTTAACAATCTTTTACTGTTAAAATTAGTAGCAATCCCTGTAAATTTCATAACGATCCGCTCATAACTTTTGAGTAATCTTGGAGACAGACATACACACAAACAGACAAAGAGACAGACAAACACGACAAAAACAAAACCTTCGTGTCGGAGGTAATTACCGTTGCGTTTATTCTTATATATGCATTATATGTATATATTTGTGCTCTCCATGTCATGCAGAGTAAAAGTAACTTACAGGGAAATTCGAGCCCTAAAGTAACATCGATAGCATTCCTATACCGAGGAACAGCTGCTATCAGGGTTCTGGAAGATGGCACATGTATTTGGAATGTTCTATTGGCCCGGGAAATTATGAAAATAATAGACTTGATGTGTCCGTGACAGCAGGCAGGTGCGTTAGCTTCCACCAACTGAAATGAGTTACAGGATTTACCTTAAATAGGATATCCTTGAAAATTCCCAAAACGGAATATTTCTCCGTTAAATAGAGTTTTCAGTTTGCTCAAGGCAACTAGATTGTTTTTAACACCAGCAACGATATTCAAAGCAGAAAAATCAGCGCTCTCCCCTGAGATTCCGGCCAGATCAAGCATCGAAGTTTTAATTTGATCGGATGATATACAGTGAAGCCTTCTGGCAGATACAGTATATTATTAGCTGATAAGTCATTAGCAAAATGAGAGCAATAGAGAAGATGACAATTTCACGATTTTAGGTGGTTATTGCTCATGCTAAACTGAAAGAAGGTACTTTCATACCAGTTTTATTTGGCAACGATGCATCTTCGTGACGACCCGAGCGAAAGAATCTGAGCTGTCTTATTACCTCTTCTAAGGAGGTTATGTTTTCGTCAGGTCTGTCTTGCTGTCTATTAGTCACCAAGATAACTCAAAAAGTAATAGATTGATTTTATTGAAATTTACAGGGATTGTTAGGTATGTGAGATGGAATAGTGATTAACTTTTGGTGAAGATCCGTTCATCCGTTTGTTTGATTGTTTGCCTCATTTTTCTTAATGTCATAACTCAAAGAGTTATGGACGGAGTTTTATGAAATTTACATAAGTTGTTAGTATATCACGAGGAGTAAATGACCAAATTTTTGTGATGATCTGTTTGTTTGTTCGTTTGTTTGTGGCTGTTTTTAATTCTGTTCTTTTTCATACAAAAACTGAAAAAGTTATGAATAGATCTTAATGAAATTTACAGGAGTTGTTCGTAATGTTGGAAGACGTAGATGACTGAATTTTGGTAATGTTCGGTTGTTTTTTTGTGAATTTGACTAATGTTTGTCAGGATGTTTGTTGGCAGCATGACTCAAAAAATTCTGAAGGAATCTTCAAGAAAATTACTGAAGCGCTTAATACTGTTAATAGACGCACAAATGATTAGAGTTTGGTGTTGTTACGAATAAAATCATGGTTTCAGAATTGATGCGACAGTATTATCACCTCCGCCAAGGAGGTTATGTTTTCGTTGGGTTTGTTTGTCTCTCTGTTTGTTCGTCTGTCTGTCACTAAGATAACTCAAAAAGTTATGGATGGATTTTGACAAAACTTACTGGGATTGTTAGGTATGTTTACAATGTTAGGAGGAACAGATAGTTTAATTTTGGTGAAGATCCGTCCATCCGTTTGTTTGTTTGTCTGCCTCATTTTTCTCAATGCCCTAATTGAAAAAGTTACAGACGGATTCTTATGAAATTTACATGTGTTGTTAGGTATATTACGAACAGTAAATGACCAACTTTTTGTGATGATTTGTTGGTCGTTGCGTTTGATTTTATGCTTGTTAGCGCAATAACTTAGAAAGTTGTCCATGGATCTGTATGAAACTTACTGTATTTGTTAGCAATATTAAAAGACATAAATGATTAAATTTTGGTGCAGATCGGTTGGTTCGTTAGTATGTTTGACTTATGTTTATTAGCCAATAACGTAGAAAGTTTTGAATGGATCTTCATGAAATTTGCAGGAGTTGTTAATAATATTATAAGACATAAATTATTAAATTAGGGCGCAGATCCGTTGGTTCGTTTGTATGTTTGACTTAGGTTTGTCATAATTTTTTTTTGCAGCTTAACTCAAAAAGTTTTGAACGGAGCTTAAAAAAAAAACATTTGCAGAACTGCACTGTGCATTTTTCTCACCCTCTAGTCATGAAAATTAGAGGACACTGATCTCTGTGGGACTTAGCTCTTAATTAACGAGGGACTTTTTCAGATAAAACGGCGATGTTGCGTCTAGTTTGGGCAGCGTGATGTATTTGATGGCCTTCATAATTGCGGGAGGGCTATGGCAACGGTGGTTACGGCGTGCAAAGCTAAAGTTAGTTTAACTGCTCACCCTAAGGGGGAAATACACATGCATGGGTTCGTGCTGCAGGCAGCCCTGTGCCCGCTGGCCCAGCCCAAGAAGAGCACACTGTTGCAATCGAGCACATATTATCAAATCTATGGCTTCAGTGGCGGAAGGCTGACATGATACTGCATTCATGTGTAGGGATTAAATACATGCTATGTAATTTGAAAACCTGAATACAGAACCTGCCTTGTATTGAGTTCTTCCGGTTTTACTATTCTGCTAAGAATCATTTAAAAATCACAAAAGTCATACAACAGAGTTCTCTATAACAAACAGTTTTTCAAGGTAAAAATAAGAATATTATTTGCACACACATTTATTTAAACCGAATTTAAAATTTCAGCCAATACATAAATTCTTCAAAATAAGCTAGTTCTCAAACGGGTAACATTCTTGGGCAATTTTTTTTTTATTCAGGATCATAACTAACTGTTCTAAGGAACTGAGAGTGAGACCAGATTCCTTGCTCAACAAAAAAAATACGCATTTGTTATTGAAATATTAAAGACGATGAAAAAGTTGAAAACACAACCATCCCTGCAATAAATTTGGCAGCAGGCAATTTCAAATTACCTGAATATGTTTTCCAAATTTTCCTTTATGATAACGCATCAATTTTTCATGATCCATAAAAAATTGCTAACATGGGTCTCTACAGTCTATAATAGCTTTTATTTTAGAAATGTGTGAAGATTGAACACACTTTTAGATATGCAAGTAAAGCAAATTATTTGTACAGCAAATGTTCAATTAAGTTATTGAACATTTGATACTATATAGCAGTTTAGTTAAAAGATCAAATAACTAACAGGTGATTAGCACAGCGAGGAAACAATTATTAATTAACCCTGTTTAATAAACTCGGAATCAGCTGATGTTAATAACAATAAATTATTCGTTTCAACTACTCTCATAGTAAAATAATTTGAACCAACTGCCAGAAAACAGCGTGGATTTCATTTTTCCGAAATAAGACCACTGTTAGTGCATGCTTCACACTAGAAAAATAAAAAAAAAACGAGTAGTAGGCAAAATTAAGAGAAATTTAGATTCACGAGCGATTCATATGACAATAGAGTTACTCCCAGACACGTTCCAACGACCTTATTGCTAAAAATTTTCGAATAACTTCCTTGTAGAGCAACTTAGCACAGGGATAACTACATTTTAAAAAGATTTTTGAAAATTTTGATAAAAATGCAAGAGTCCGGTCAAAGCCAGGCAGCGAGGTTGATGAGGTAGCCCAGGTTACAGAGTATGACAGAATGCCCTGTTAGATTACTCGTATTACACTCCTAAATTAGGACCACATACCAGGTTACTCATAAGTTTCCAGGTTCAATTATTTCGAGCAATAGCCATAGTCTGACGAGAGGATGAGATAGTTCGTCTTAGCCAGAATAACGACTGCAGTACCCATCTCTGCAGTAGCCACTCCATCTACTACCACAGCGAGTACCTTCCAGAGCTGGCCAGTAGGAGAAGTAACTGTAGTAACGGCTACCAATTCGGTACCTGCACAGGAGTCTGATGCACTGATACGATGAGTACCTGTAGGAAGGATGGGCTGTGGCATTGGAGCGTCCTGTGATCTTCTTGCATTGAGTGTCGAGTGACTGATACCGCCCAGGTAGAGTGGCGTAGAATGAGTAGTAGGAGCCAGAGGTACATCTCAAGCATCTGGCAGTTGACCTGTAGTAAATGGCTCTCAAAGCTCTTGCAGTGCATGTCGAATAACGCCACCTCCTAGCTGTGTTATATGTAGACCCCATCAGATACCCGTAAGAGGCCCTGCAGGAAGACGAAGATCCGCGGCCGTCTGGATATGCTCCAAGATTCAAGGCAAGTAGTCTGGCAGCGTGGAGAATGCCAATGAAGTTTGCATTATCTTCATATACAGCAATATTGTAAGCCATCCTTCTTCTTGAATAGCAGACTCCTCCGATCATTGGCGCCCTTCCTGTGTATGACCTTACGACCCGCCTGCCTCTGACTAGGTAAAAGTCACGTCGTGTCATGAGGTGAACTAAATCAAACTGACCCCTGTAATATCGGTAGATGAACCTGCCGAATCTCGTAGTAGATGCGTCAAGTCTTGCTAAGTTGGAACGAACTGGATGCAAGAGACGCCTGTCAACAGAGTGAGAACGTGAATAGCGGATGCTCTTGAGTCGAGGGACGACTCGGACTATGCTGTTAGCAGTTAGTAGCCTACGATAAATCAGATACCAGTAAACTCTTAGGTAATACACCAGGCGACTTGTTGATGAACGAAGGGCTCGGTAAAGGGAGTAGTCGGCAACGGCCATCACTTCGACGTAATAGGTAAGCCGCCTACTTTGCGTTTCTTTCTGATTTTCGTTTTTTATGGCAATCCGTTCATCAGGCGACTCATCGGGAGAGGAGATGTTATCAATAGAATCATCAGAGATCCTAGTAGCGTAGTGATTCTTACCATCATAGTTTAAGGAGATGTCAGCGGAGATCGTACCACCCACAGTTTGGTCCTCAGTTAAGTACAAGACGGCGTTGGATTCTTCATCTTCGTAAAATTTGGCATCCTTATCCACTTTCTCTTCCGACCGCGCCTCAGAGATTGTGTCATTATCATCCAGCATTATTTCTCGGAACTCAACTTGAGGGATGCTGATCTTCGACATTTTGAGTTCGTGATTTTTTCCGAAGGCACTAACGCTCACCACGAGTTCAGATTCGCTGGAACGTTCATGGTGGATCCTGACAGTCGCGGGGCTGCGGTTCTCGTTGACTTCAGAGCCTAGGCACGCAGAAGCCAGCAGCAGGCACCCGATAACAAAGACTGGATGTCGAAACATCACCGCGGCCTGACAGTGGATATCCAATCAAAAAACTTGTCGGTATCTGGAGATGGCAAAAGAGAATTGGTTCCCTCGACAGCTGAGGAGGTTGTCTGCTGCTAGCCTGAACGCTCCTCATTATATAGGGTGGGATCCAATTCACCTCAAGACTTAGTGTCCTTTCTCTGCCATTTGTATTGTCATATCGAGCTGATTGCGTCTTCCAACATTTTAATAGATTTTCTTTCATCCATTGTACGAAGATGTCATTGATGGAGAATGCCGATATTCCATGATATTAAAGAGAACCTGTTTCATAAAATTTGCAGGCTTTTTGCTGCTGTTGGGTACCAGTGTTGCGAGTGTTCTCGTTCCATTATGCATTGCATGGGTTGTCGCTCAGCAGCAGCCTTATGTGATTTACGTACAGAGGGCTGTGCTTCTTAATTAAAAGTTTTTTAGAGTGAGGTTCAACGTTCAAACGCTAGAAGAATCACGTAGCTGACTGAGTTAACCCTTAACCGAGCGGCTAAAGTTTCTCTCGTATCAAGAGCCTTATGGGACTAAATATCAGTCTGTGGATTAATATCTAGTCTTGCGCTAAAATGTATTCCATTGCTTTGTGTTATTCCAAACTATTATGCTTATGTCTCTCAAGTTTTAAACATTGGTATTGGTACGGAAATTGATATCTAATGTCCACCATCACAAGATCACTTTTGCCCAGAAAGAAATGAACTATTCAATTTCTTCCATATCTGCGAGTATTGATGATGGACCTCCAATAGGGAAACTATTTTGCGGTACACTTGAACATCCTACTTAACCCGTTAAGAACCTGTAGGCGAACTCGATTGGGCAGCCAAATCCAGCCTTTGGGGCTTGAATTTGAGTAATCTTGAGGAAGAAACCTTGGATTTGTCACTCTAAAATGTGTTGAAAGTTTTAGAATGTACTGCAATTACTATAGCCTGCTCAAAACATTACTTTATGGAGCAAGATTGAGTTTCTGGAAGTTTCAAGGCTAAAGATTGACTGTCAATGCATGAAACTCAATTTAACGGGTCGAAACAAGCACGCATCCATGAAGTTTCGAACAAGTTAAGTCTGGGGGCTTAAATTTGGCACCCAGTTGAAAATGCCCTTAGACTCACGTCGTATGTGTGTTGGAAATTACAGTCGGCTTTATATAACTGAGGTGCTTTTAACACCTAGAAACATGATTCAGTGTGACAACGCCGAAGTTCTTTTCTGCATATCCAGATAAGTAAAGTACAGTGGGCATAGCGTAAATCGACTGACGACCCAATCGAACGTGCTCTTAATTTCGCAGCCCAGTCGAACATGTCCTACGCCTGTGAAGCTCGATTGGTCGTCGACTTCAGATTGAGGTGCTGGCTGCGATGCAATGAATTGACTTTTAGGTCCTGACGCTCAAGGTGTGTTCGATTGGGGGCCGAAACCAGCCTTAGAGGTTTGACTTGTTCGAAATTCGATAACACAAGCTTTGGCTTTGTAATTTGACTCGTGTCAAAAGTTTTAAAAGCAACCCGATGACGGTCAGCTCATGGAAAATCCATTTTAAGAAACAAGATCGAATCTCTAAAAGTCCTAGAGGCAGCCGATTAAGTGTATATACCTAAAACTACATTCCGTCGGTTGAAGCCACAGCACCTGCTTGAAGTTTAGTACAAGTCAAGCCTCGAAGGCTTAATTTCTGCTCCCAGTCGAACGTACCTATAAGCAGTTCCCCCTGAAACCGATTCAAAGTAACAAAGAAAAAGTTCCTGTCTACAATCCGGGCAAGACAAGTTGAGTCGGCCAGTTTTAGATTGGCTTTGGCGACGAATCTTTGTCAATTTGACTCACTATCGCTGGTTGCATTTTCCTCATAAGTTAATATTTTATTAATAAAAAAATCATGATATTACTGTAAGAAGCCTCTTTTTGGTTTCTTAATTTCTTCAGGGTTTACCTTTACACCACAGAAACTTAACCTCTTAAGCGTTGTTGTTTTGGAGGCACATCAAGCAAAAAAATAAAAAATAAAAAGACTACCTTACATTACCTATGGGTACTGCAATAGTGTGTGCAAAATATTAGCCACACAGATGAAAGAACAACGGAAATGTGTTAGTTTATGAAAAGTTTATTATCTACTTGCCAACTATGGGCATCAGAGCTTACGGAAGGTAACTATGGATGAAGAACTATTCTAGAAGCACCCGTCAAAAATGAGACTACAATATACTACTTTTATTTTGCTTGGTGTATCTTTGGGACTTCATCATGATACATAATGACGAATTATGTATCCTTTACTGGCATATCATTTACGCTACAACCGCTAACATTCTTGACATTAGGTATGTGTATGAAAATACGCAACTGAGAGAACGATCTCGTATTGGAGATATAAAAATATGTTTAGAATACCGTAAAATTATGGTGATGAGAAAATCAAATCAGAACAGTTGGTCAGATAGAAAATTCAAGTTTAACTTAAAAATGATGCTCGATCAGACTGAGATAATGTAGATATTCTCAGAAGTGCTATCTCGCAGTACATTTTTTCAGGCTTGAGGTAAAGAAACTATTTCTGTGTATTCACGGCTTCATAACTATGAACCTGTGCTTCTCTGTATTCACCCGTCAGAAATTTCTTAGGCTTTTCTGTCTGTGGTGGGTCAAGTCAGAAGACGGGCGTTAGTGTTGGGATTGACAACGTGCATTCGGATAGACGAGTTATTTTGTGACGGCCGTCAACTTAGACGTGGTATTCTAGGTTTTGAGAGTTTGATACAAGAAGGTAAGTTGTAGAAACGCAGCTTAGCTTTCCTACAGTTTAGTAAGTGAAAGCATTAATTAACCGTGGAATTTCCACTGGTCCTTCCAGTAACTATAGTTTGCACCATGCCCTTTATGTTCACAAGGCGTTTTAATCAACTCTCGCCGCCAAGCTTAGTGAAAGTTTCATTGAAACTAGCGGGACCCGTGGAATTTCCATGGTCGGTTAGTTAATGTCCTCACTTTTTATAATGAACCAATCTTAACCTACGCTATTATAACTCACTTTAGTTCAACCTAATGCAGCTTTTCAACTTAACCTACCGATAAATAGCGCCTGTTCCTTAATCCTTTGGAGCTGCGGCAAACCTCAAGTGAGCTGCGCACGAGAGTCGAAACATGGCAACGTTGCTCCTTATCCTTCCCCTTGCACTGCTGTGTATGCAGCTCCGACTTATCTAACATTATTATATATAGAAAACTGCTTAAACTCCGAGCAGCGGCAGCTATTCCACTACAGCGAAGGCCACGTGCTCACGTTGGACTCTGTCTTTGAATTACCATTGAGCTTCAATGCACAACTGTACATACATTTTGCAATCGATGTGTCTTAATAGATTCAACCGTTATCATGCGAACAAAAAAATCTGTTCCAAGAACGTGTAGCGCTCCGGGCCCGTGTTCTAACTCGCAGCAAGTCCATCCCTAATAGTGTGGGCACACTATCGTAATAATTGATCAGCCACTTAACTTTTCTCTTTGGCCGTCACGCTGCCGTGACTAACTCTAATAGCGCTTGAAAGTCACGCTAAAACTATGCATCATTGCATCTTTAAACTAACTCAAGAGTAGGGGACACATATTGCCAAAGCTTGGCCATTGCTGCTTGTTATAACGTAGAAACTGCCAGAAACTATTCAAACGTTAGATATTCTTTTTGCTGACATAGCAATGTCCAATCAGATACAGAACTGCATGGCAATGTAGCTTTTACGTAGGAGTGCTCGCGCCCTAAGTCACCTTGTACATGCACAACATATCTAGACAATATATTATTGATGGATCTCGTAGATACTTCACCAGCAAATTTTTGCCCCTGTATATCATGATATACAGATATACATGATATATCATGATATATAAAATATAAAGACAGCATAAGCAAAGATAGCTATCTCACTTTTAGGAGGTACTTATCTCATTGCCTTTCTTTTATATTTACACGCCTTCGCTTTCCTTTGTTTCTCATCGTCTGAAGATAACATTATTTAGACTTTCATATTTGTACCGTTTCCATTTTCAACGGTGTGTATGTTGATTTCAATTCTAATAAGGGACCCGTGGCTGCTTTGCACTTGATGTGCGATAGCCTGCCAACATAATACAGCACTCAGCCTATTTTTTTAAAGAATTAATTCATGTCACTGAAAGTACTTTTTCTGTTAGCTTACGTCATTTTTCTCAACATTGCGCTTGTACTTAAAAAATGCAGTTTGGAATGAAGCAGTTGCAAACAGCTTCGTTTGAACCGTATTATGGCTACGATTGGATTTTTCCATATTTGGATCGGTAGGCAACCCCAGCAACGTGAATAAATATTACAAGAAATGAAATTTTGCATCATGGTAGGTATGATACGTGCAAAATGAACTTCATGTCTTTGCTTCGACTGAAATTTTTTTCAAGTGCGAGCTGAAAGAATATGAGAACAGTATGAGGTCTTGCCCGTATTGCACTTGTATATAGAACATGTAAGAGTCTAACCCTTGACGATGTAAACAGGTGAAATGCGTTGAGCAAAATTACAAATACCTTTTTGCATCTGACTGACACGACTACCGGCGGGAGACGCACATGTTTTAATATATATTTGACAAGGAGCTATGGCTTTTAATATTAAACTATATAGTGGACCCGTGCGTGAAAAATTCTGCCAATAATCGATATGCTTGCTCACTTCTTTGACTTGCCATTTCCACATTTTCCCGCTTACAATTATTAGCAACTCTTATTTTCTTGCGTAACACGGCAATCAACTTGATTGTCCCTCCAGTGCGCCGTATCCATAATACCGTCTTCCGTACTTAACTCTGCTTCACTGAAGTGCTCAACTTTCGGCCTCTGAAGCAAAATATGCACTCTCAGAGGAAGACAGTAAGCTAGAAGCAATAGATGTCTACTGTACGTGAAAATCATCTCATCGTGAGTGCTCCGTTGACTATTTCCGATTTTATACCTCATGACCTGAGAGAAAAAACTTTTAAAATCGGACTCCAAAAGCTGCATACATATTGTCCCGACTTCAAGAAGTTTTTCAAGCAAAAAGTGCATCCAGATAAAGAGATAAGGATCAAATTTTCACCATCTTTTGCAAGCTGATCATCGACCTCTACGAAAACGTAACTGAATTACAAAATCTGCAGCCTAGCTTATTTTCGCCTATTTCCTTCAGAGCGGACACGAAATAAATAAACACAACAAGCGTTTTCTTATATAAGGATTAATATACTGTACGTTGGAAGCATTTAAAGAATTGGAGTATCCCTTTATTAGTATGTTTCTAATTCAGACACCTATGCAGTATGCAGATCATTTGTGGTAATGCTTGTTAGCAGCATGACTCAAAAAGTTAAGAACGGATCTTCAAAAAAATTACTGAAGCTGTTGCAGGATACGAATGGTTGGAATTTGGAGTTGATACAAAGAAAATCATGGTCTCAGAAATAATTTTAATTTTTCGTAACAGTTGCCTTGCTCGGCGGAAGTATGCAGTCTCAGAGTGCTCTAGTTCATGCTGTGATCACACGTCCTTAACCGTTGTAATCGACCTCTCTATAGTGAAAACTGTGGATAAATTTGACAAGGGATGCTCTAAATGTAGATATTATGTGGCCGCTACTATAGTTTTCACAGTTCGTGTTACACCTTTTTCGTTAATAATTCTTAAACGAATTGTCGGATCACTATGGTATTTCAACACCAAGCCTCATACAACCCTACCTAAAATATGACCCACATGAAGTATTGCTATATGTGTTTACAGAGGAGTTTACTAGTGTATATTAAGCCTACATTACGCTGAAGCCAGGAAATCGCATCTAGACGTTTGGACGACTCGCCAGTGTTGCCAGGTTGTCGAGGCGAAATATCTGTAGACCGGTGCCGAAATATCTGCATGTATTTTGCCGGAAATATCTGAAAATCTAAATACTTTCACTAACGTATCTTGCCTGTCATTTGTCTGTAAATTATATTACAGACCGTTTCGAACTCTATTAGTCATACGGCCTATGACAAAACCATACTGATCAATCGATTTTATCTTGTAAAAAAATACCAATGCCAAAAAATAAAAATGCCAGGCATATCTGTAGATCTAAATATTATAATGCTGATCTACAGATGTCAAGATTTTTTTCCAAAATTGCCCAAAATGTACCGATGTCTGAAGCGATTTGTTCAAATGAATGAAATTTCAGAAGATTCCTAAAAACATTTTTCCGTGGATTCAGCCATTTTTTTTAATATTAATAAATAAATGCGATGCGTGAACCTTTGTCATTATGGCTATGCTTCTTTGTGAAGTCCGTTCATTTGTTTCTCGCCGAAAATTATTCGCAGGCAACTTTCTAGCAAATTACCAATGAGTTCCAGTGTTGCCAATTCAGCCGACTGTATCCCTTCCTAGCCGAAAGCGCCTATAGTCTAACTGATAGCCGAAAATCCACCAGATTTTGCTCGTGCTCCTTGCCAATTTATTTTTCTAGAAGTTTTGGTGCTATAATGGCGGGAAATCTTCGGTAATTGCACCCAATACCTTCTCATAAACCCGCATATAAAAAAAAGTTATGCTTCAATGTCAAGATATTTTACCGGAAAAATCGATAAAAGAGCAATTTTTAAATATGATGGCTTCCTTAATACATTATTATATACAGAGTTACCCCGCTGTTCTGCGTGTTGGTTGGATGTGGCTACCGTAAATTAGTATTTGTTTACAAGCTATAATCGATCGATGGGTTAGTTTGTCATAGGCCGTATCTCTGACAGAGTTCAAAACGGTTTGTAATAGAATTTATAGAAAAATAACCGACAAGACAAGTTAGTGTCTACAGTCTGCACACGTTAGTGAATATATTTAGATCTACAGATATTTCCGGGAAATACATGCAGATATTTCGGTACCGGTCTACAGATATTACGATCTTCACAACCTGGCAGCACTGGCGAGTCGTCAAAATGTGTAGATGCGATTTCCTTGCTTCAGCGTAATATAGGCTTACTATACACGAGTAAACTTCTCCGTAAACTCATATAGCAATATGCTCTGCGGGCCATGAGTTAGGTAGGGGTGTAAAAGGCTTGGTGTTGAAATTCCATAGTGATCCGATAATTCGTTTAAGAATTATTAGCGAAAAAGGTGTAACACGAACTGTGAAAACTATAGTAGCTGCCACATAATATCTACATTTAGAGCATCCCTTGTCAAATTTATCCACAGTTTTCACTATAGAGGGGTCGATTACAACGGTTAATGACGTGTGATCACAGCATGAACTAGAGCACTCTGAGACTGCATACCTCCGCCGAGCAAGGCAACTGTTACGAAAAATTAAAATTATTTCTGAGACCATGATTTTCTTTGTATCAACTCCAAATTCCAACCATTCGTATCTTGCAACAGCTTCAGTAATTTTTTTGAAGATCCGTTTTTAACTTTTTGAGTCATGCTGCTAACAAGCATTACCACAAATAATCTGCATACTGCATAGGTGCCTGAATTAAAAACATAATAATAAAGGGATACTCCAATTCTTTAAATGCTTCCAACGTACAGTATATTAATCCCAATATAAGAAAACGCTTGTTGTGTTTAGTTATTTCGTGTCCGCTCTGAAGGAAATAGGCGAAAATAAGCCAGGCTGCAGATTTTGCAATTCAGTTACGTTTTCGTAGAGGTCGATGATCAGCTTGCAAAAGATGGTGAAAATTGAATCCATATCTCTTTATCTGGATGCACTTTTTGCTTGAAGCACTTCTTGAAGTCGGGACAGTATGTATGCAGCTTCTGGAGTCTGATTCTATAAGTTTTTTCTCTCAGGTTATGACGTTGTCGCTGGTTCGTTTCAATTTCCCTGCAGCCGTGAGGTGACAGTAAAACACACGAGTTGCTTTTCCACTTACATATAAGAAAATCTTCATGCCTAGCTATTCTAAAACGGTTCACAAAGTTCAGGCGAGAGGTTTTTCAGTTACCAAAACCAGAATCAAAGCAGAAGTTTCTAAAACACTTGTTTAAAGGACGATTATCATATCATTGGCCGACGCAAAAAAGTCTTCGACCATAAAGTGCATTAAAACTCTGAATCGAACAAGAACTGGGCACCAATAGGGGGCATAGGTCGTATGTATAGCTCTGGAACAATAAAAGAATTAATCTCATAAACGAAACCTATTTATTTTATACACAATTTCCTAGATAGTATGCACAATGTGTTCAAATTACAAGGGTAATTAGTAAAAGAATTTCCTAAGATCGGTAGCGGACAACCACACGGTTCGACGTCCGACACTAGAAAACCAAACCCTAAAGTGCCGTACATGAAGTTATTGAGGGTCGGGACGGCACGGCGGAGTAATACATATTTAAAAAAAGGTATAGTCATGCCAGCCCATAACAACGTAAAAATTCGGAAATAGTCAACGGAGTACTCACGAGGAGATGATTTTCACGGACAGTGGGCAATTATTTCTTCTAGCTTGCAGTCTTTCTTATTAAATTTGACGATGTAGCTTTCTCTTCAAGTATTTCACGGGTACTGGATAGTAGACATCTATTGCTCAGAGCTTACTGTCTTCCTCTGAGAGTGCATATTTCGCTTCAGAGGCCGAGATTTGAGCACTTCAGTGAAGCAGAGTTGAGTATGGAAGACGGTATTATGGATACGGCGCACTGGAGGAACAATCAAGTTGATTGCAGTGTTTTACTTATGATTTTACTTTGGAAGAATTTTGTTTAAATAAGAAAGAGGATAGGGAACGTAAAAGAAGAACGCCTGTGGGGCGGGGCACGGTGCAAGAACGACTTGAAGCAGAAGAGTTACAGAAGGAAATAAGAGTTGCTAATAATTGTGACCGGGAAAATGTGGAAATGACAAGTCAAAGAAGTGAGCAAGCATATCGATCATTGGGAGAATTTTTCACGCACGGGTCCACTATATAGTTTAATATTAAAAGCCATAGCTACTTGTCAAATATGTATTAAAACATGTGCGTCTCCCGCCGGTGGTTGTGTCAGTCAGATGTAGAAAGGCATTTGTAATTTTGCTCAACGAATTTCACCTGTTTACATCGTCAAGGGTTAGACTCTTACATGTTCTATATACAAGTGCAATACGGGCAAGACCTCATACTACTCTCATATACCGAACATGTAAAAGTCTAGCTTATTTGAAATGCCAAAAATAGGTCCTACGGCTGATAAATTAATCTGTAAGACAATCTTCCCAAATTAATGTAGCGATAGAGGGAAATTTGAGCCCTGAAGTAACACCCATATAGGAGTCCTATACCGAGAAACAGGCGCTAGCAGTGCTATGGAAGATGCCCCTTAAATTTGGAAGTGTTCTATTGGCCCATAAAATTAGGAATTCGAGGCTTGACCTGCCCAACAGGTGCGTTCGCTTCAGCCCATCGAAACGAGTTTCAGGTATTTATTTTTAATTGGTTATTCTCGAGACTTCCCAAAGTTCAGTTTTGCTGTAAAGTGGAACCTTCAGTCTGCTCAAAGTCACAAGGTCGTTTTCATCGCCAGCTGCGATATTCAAAGTTCAAAATTCAGCGTTCATCCCTGAGATTCCGGCGAAGTCAAGCCCCGAAGATATAGTTTTTTCGGCTGATCGAACGCGCCCTATATATATAGTCAAACCTTCTATATATTAGAGGTTTAAATAGCTCTAAAGAAGTCCTTAGCAGAGGAGAAAGCAGTAGAGAAGATGAAAATGTCATGATTTTTTCTGCAGGTATTGCACATGCTAAACTGAAGAAAGGTACTTTTGTGTCAGCTTTTTTTGGGACAGTACACCTACGTGACGTCACAAGCGGAAAACAAACGAAGTCCTTTTTTGATTTGCGCAAACCTCGTCTGTTCCTTTAGAAGTGCAATTATTTTCTGGTATATTCCCAGGGTATTGCATGAGTGCGTCTCTTCTTATTTATAAGTATATTTGCAGGTACAGAGTTACGATGCCTGTAACTTAACGATGCGTTTGGAATGAAGGTCCACGAGAAATGCATTTCTCGATTTATCCTAAATATGGCAAGCGGGTTTGAAAGGTCAGCACCGACGTTTTACCTCGTGTCACGGTCTCAAGTAACATTACTCCCATCAAAGAATTTTCTTATATTCGGTATAACTATGAATGCATGAATGAATATATGTATGATCAAAAATGACAAAACTGCGAGTTTCGTAAAGAAAAAAGTTCCAAGTAATTTGGTTGGTCATGGTTTTCCTCGTAGGAAATGTTTTAAAAAAGTGTTACCTCTAAAAGAAAAAGAAGATTGAAATATTACTTTACTTTTGAGGAATTAATAAGGTTTACTTAATCATAGTAGGTTTGCTAGTGTTACGGGCATGAGAGAATCATGCTACTCTGCCGCTAAAATTTGTCATTCCTCAAGTACTACAGTGCAGTTTTTTCACACTCAAATCTTGAAAATTAGAGGACACTGATCTTTGTGAGAGTCAGCACTTAATTAACGAAGGAATTCTTCAGATAATAATAATTAATAATTAACTTTTATTAAGAACACAATGGGTTCACAAAATATGCTTACAAGCTTACAAGTACAAACAGAGTAGCCAAAATTCAACCTAGTAATTAGGCCCAGTCACAAATATTGGTG
>LQNS02278089.1:16608430-16625213 GCA_001587735.2 Parhyale hawaiensis | reverse complement strand
GTGAAGAAAGGTACTTTTGTGTCAGCTTTTTTTTGGGACAGTACACCTACGTGACGTCACGAGCGGAAAAGAAACGAAGCCCTTTTTTGATTTGCGCAAACCTCGTCTGTTCCTTTAGAAGTGCAAGTATTTTCTGGTAGTTTTCCATGGTATTGCATGACTGCGTTACTTCTTATTTATAAGTATATTTGCAGGTACAGAGTTACGATGCCTGTAACTTAACGATGCGTTTGGAATGAAGGTCCACGAGAAATGCATTTCTCGATTTGTCCTAAATATGGCAAGCGGGTTTGAAAGGTCAATACCGACGTTTTACCTCGTGTGACGGTCTCAAGTAACATTACTCCCATCAAAGAATTTTCTTATATTCGGTATAACTATGAATGCATGAATGAATATATGTATGATCAAATGTGACAAAACTGAGAGTTTCGTAAAGAAAAAAGTTCCAAGTAATTTGGTTGGTCATTGTTTTTCCCGTATGTAATGTTTAAAAAAAAGTGTTATCTCTAAAAGAAAAAGAAGATTGAAATATTACTTTACTTTTGAGGAATTAATAAGGTTTACTTAATCATAGTGGGTTTGCTAGTGTTACGGGCATGAGAGAATCATGCTACTCTGCCGCTAAAATTTGTCATTCCTCAAGTACTACAGTGCAGTTTTTTCACACGTTATTCTTGATAATTAGAGGACACTCATCTCTGTGAGAGTTAGTACTTAATTAACGAATGAATTCTTCAGATAAAGGTGCGATGTTGCGTCTGCTTTAGGGAAAGTGATGTATTTGATAGTGCTAACTATGAGAGGGTGGAGGCAACGGCGGTTTAGGTGTGTTAAGGTAACCCAAGATCATTCCGCATCGTTTTTCAGGGTAATCATAAGAAGAATTTCAACTTGCATACAATCACATTTATTTTAACCGAATAAAAATTTCAGCTAAAATAAAAGTTCTAGATATTATACTTTTTCTCTAATTGGTAACATACGGAGCTGATTCTATATCCAGGAAAACAAATTACTGTTCAAAAGAATAGAAAATGAGTCTAAAATTTATGCTTAAATATGGAAAGTGAACAGTTGCAATGGCAATTGTAACGACGAAGAGAAGTCAAAGAAGAAAAACACGAATGCAATAAATTATGCAATTGGGAAATGCTCGAATATATTTATTAATTTCTTCTCATGATAAGTTACCAATTTTTTGATCAATAGAAAATTACTACAATGAGCCACTCGATTGTATAATGCTTTTTGCTTTACAATTGAATGAAGATTGGCCATATTTTAGATATTCTTGTAACGCAAATTACTCAAAGAAAATTTACAATCAACTCATTGAACATTTTGAACTCTATACGAAATTCAATTGATTAATTCATCAAGTATTATGTGACTGGCACAGTGAGCTAAAATAATGAATGTTTATGTCTTCAGAAATTCCAAAGTGGATAATTTATATCCCAATGCATCATTCAGATAAACTACTCTCCTACGAACCGTTTTACAATTTGACCAAGATATCAGAAAAGTGAATTTCAATTTTTCTAAAGTAAAATCATTATCAGTGGATGTCTGACACTAGAAAAATATAATTGGTGGGGCAAAATTATGGAAAACGGACCTGCATTTGCATACTGGTGCTTTTAACTGAACCAAATGGTTACGGAAATACAAGTTTAAATGAGCTTATCGGCAAAAAATTAGAACTGAGTTGCAGTGAATTCTTTCACAGAGATAATTACATTTTTAGAAAGAATTTGATTAATTTGATCAAAATGCATGGGTCCGGGCAAAGCTAAGAAGCGAGGTTGATGAGGTAGCCTAGGTTGCAGAGTATGACAGAACGTCCTACTCCTGCTAGATCAGGAGCACTCGCATTACACTCCAACACTAGGACCACACATCAGGCTGCTCATATATTTCCAGGTCGAATTATTTCGAGCAATAGCCAACGTCTGACGAGAGGATGGGATGGTCCGTCTTAGCCAGAGTAACGACTGCAGTACCCATCTCTGCAGTAGCCACGCCATCCACTACCACAGCGAGTACCTTCCAGAGCTGGCCAGTAGGAGAAGTAACTGTAGTAACTGCGACCAATTCGGTACCTGCAGAGGAGTCTGTTGCACTGACGCGAGGAGTACCTGTAGGAAGGATGGGCTGTGGCATTGGAGCGTCCTGTGATCTTCTTGCATTGAGTGTCAAGTGACTGATACCGCCCAGGTAGAGTGGCGTAGAATGAGTAGTAGGAGCCAGAGGTACATCTCAAGCATCTGGCAGTTGACCTGTAGTAAATGGCTCTCAAAGCTCTTGCAGTGCAAGTCGAATAACGCCACCTCCTAGCTGTGTAATANTGTAAGCCATCCTTCTTCTTGAATAGCAGACTCCTCCGATCATGGGCGCCCTTCCTGTGTATGACCTTACGACCCGCCTGCCTTTGACTAGGTAAAAGTCACGTCGTGTCATGAGGTGAACTAAATCAAAACGACCTCGGAAATATCTGTAGATGAACCTGCCGAATATCGTAGTAGATGTATCAAGTCTTGCTAAGTTGGAACGAACTGGGTGCAAGAGACGCCTGTCAACAGAGTGAGAACGTGAATAGCGGATGCTCTTGAGTCGAGGGATGACTCGGACTATGCTGTTAGCAGTTAGTAGCCTACGATAAATTAGATACCAGTAAACTCTTAGGTAATACACCAGCCGATTGGTTGATGAACAAAGGGCTCGGTAAAGGGAATAGTCGGCAACGGCCATCACTTCGACGTAATAGGTAAGCCGCCTACTATGGGTTTCTTTCTGATTTTCATCTTTTATGGCAATCCGTTCATTAGGCGACTCATCGGGAGAGGAGATGCTATCGATAGAGTCATCAGAGATCCTAGTAGCGTAGTGGTTCTTACCATCATAGCTTAAGGAGATGTCAGCGGAGATCATACCCCCCACAGTTTGGTCCTCAGTTAAGTACAAGACGGCGTTGGATTCTTCATCTTCGTAAAATTCGGCATCCTTATCCACTTTCTCTCCCGACCGCGCCTCAGAGATTGTGTCATTATCATCCAGCATTATTTCCCGGAACTCAACCTGAGGGATGTTGATCTTCGACATTTTGAGTTCGTGATTCTTTCCGAAGGCTCTAACACTCACCATGAGTTCAGATTCACTGGAACGTTCATGGTGGATCCTAACAGTCGCGGGGCTGCGGTTCTCGTTGACTTCAGAGCCTAGGCACGTAGAAGCCAGCAGCAGGCACCCGATAACAAAGACTGGATGTCGAAACATCACTGCGGTTTGATGGTGAGCGTTCCAGTACAACGAAGTTATCGATATCTGGAGCTTGCGAAGGAGAATTGGCTCTGTCAACAGCTGATGAGGTTGTCTGCTGTTGGTCTGAACGCTCCTCATTATATAGGGCGGAATTCACTTTAATCAATCTCAAGTGTTCTTTTCTGCCATAAACATTGCCATCATGTAACTTATGGCATCTTTCAGGTTTTAAATGGCTTTTCTTTCGTCCATTGAACTAAGGTGTCATTGATGGAGAATGCCGATATTCAATGGTATTAAAGTGAATTTATTTTATTAAATTCTATGCGTACTGCGGCTTTTGAGTGTGGTAAGAGTCTTCCCATTCCTCTATGTATTGCATGAGTTGTCGCTCGGCAAAGACCTGCATGTGATGTATATACGGGTGTCAGTGTTTCTCGCACCGTTTCTAGACAATGGTGCAATGTTCAAAACATAGGAGGAGGGCCACCTGACTGAATCACGTAACCCTTAACAGAGGCGTTAAAGTACTTTCGCAAGAAGAACATAATAGAGTAACCATACATAGTCACTTGGCCTGTAAGGGATTGATATCTACTCCTGTGTGAAAAAGGGTCTTATTGTATTGCATTACCTAGCTATTAGCTCTTGCCACTCAAGTTTTAAGCATTGCTAGTACCACGAAACTTGTATCAAATGCTACCCTCAACAGCTAACACGACATCCACATTGAAAACGAGCCATTGAGAATGAATCGTTGAATTCGTGTCACTTCTATGAGAATTGTTGCTGCTCGGTGTGGACGGTCAAAGGAAACTTTTCCCTGCGCACATGAGCGCAAAGATAACACCTTGCTTAAGCCATTAAGGGACTATGAGCATCGACGATTGCGCACCAATAGTAAGCCTTCGAGACTTGACTTGTTGGAAACTTCAGACAGAAACACAGAATTTGTTACTTTGAAACGTCTTGCCAGTGCTAGAAGCAATGCGATTACATTGAGCCTGCTGAAGACTCCACTTACGAAGCAATATTGAATTTCTGGAAGAATCTGGGTTACTTCTTATGAGTCAATGTCTGAAATTCAATGCAGCGAATCGTAGACAGCCTAATTTAGCGCCCAATCTAACATTCCTTAACACCATTAGTTCCGTCAAGTATTTGTCTAGTGGTTGGAGGTTATTGTAAGCTTACCGAATCGAAATGGTTCCCTTTCTTCTTGTTCGTTTGATTGGGCGGCGAAACTAAGCGTTTGAGTCCTGACTTCTCCACACTGAAGGCAGGTGCGCTGACTTCGAGCCGCCCTATTGAGTTTTAGGCAATGCACCTTAATCCGTTTCCTATGAGACTTCCAAAAACTTAATTTTGCCCCTAAAATGGAGTTCTTTTGAAGGCTCAACGTAATCGCTTTGCTTTTAACACTCTCAGCATTATTCAAAGTGGCAAGCCAAAGCTCCTGCATACAGTTCCGAACAATGTAAATTGAGCGATTTTTGTTTAAATTCAATTTGACGACTCGCCTTTGTCTAATTAATTCGTAATCGCTGGTAGTATTTTCCTCTGATTTTTACCAGTTAATTTTCTCGAGTCTAAAGTGATGACATTGTTGTAAGGAGCCTTTAGGTCGTTTCTTCATTGAACTATGAAACACAATGTTAAAGCAGTTATATGTTACAGGATATACACATTTGTAGCAAAATATCAGTGAACATGCACGCACAAACTTCAAAATAATCATCAACCTTCTTTTCATCCTTTTACATATATTCAAACAAAGTAGAACTATATCGTAGTGTGCTCTGTCGCGTCTGTTGAAAAATCTGCCTGGAAAATGCACAAATGAATTTGCTTTCTATAAAAAATTACAGAGATGTAGTGGGAGACCTGCAAATTACGTCTCCCTATATAGATAGCTCAGCGGGAAGGGACCACGGATCCTTTTCTCAGCGTCGCTCACTGGCCTCAGGAGCAAGGCGAGTAGGACTGTGGACCCAGCTGACTGCTAGGGTATTGATCAAGCGTTGAAACACACAAAACATTACTACAAGAGAAAAACACGTTTGCTGCAACAAATATGTGTCATCAAATAACCTGAAATAACGGCAATTGTAAGTAGCTGTAAGTAGGTACTCGTAGGTATCAAATTATTGTATGTACCAGCAGAGAGCAGCAGCTAACCGTATATCTCACTAGATACTGGTAGACAACCGTATTAGTAGTTACCTAAAACAAATGCCTTTTATAAATTTGGCATTGCAGTTGCAATTGTCACCATTTATAGTAAATCTCAAAGAAAAAACTGTGGTATTACGTACTTAGTAGTGAATAAATTACAGGGGAAATTGAACGGCAAAGTGGACAAGATACTCTTGATCCAATCACTCACTAGTAGATAATTGACACTTTAAAGATTTTTGTACTGCGCATCAACAATGCTGAGTATTATAGGAACCTGTGTATACCAAAAACAAAGGTTCAATGGATAATACCAGCCCTACGAGTAATTGCCGTTTCAGTTTGCTCTACAGCTCTACCAACAAAATTGCTTCCTAAATCAGTAAGAAATTTCTCCTCATTCGAGCCATATCCGAGTTTAAGATGATGATACAGAACGCGTTCTAAGGTTATGACTGCACGGAAGATACGTGCTTGTAAAAAGGTGTAGTGTTTCGTAGTGTCTTTTTTATCAATGGTTACTGAGAAAAAATAAGTTTCGCAGTACTAGCATTTGGTGTTAATGCAAGCTGTTCTAAAAGTGGGTCATGCTTGTAATTCTGAATATTGTAGGCGTCCAGTAGAATAATATTATCTTTACTAGCGGGACCTGTAGAAATTCCACGGTAAATTAATATATTCACATACCTTAGTTTAACCTGAGGAAGCGCTTCAAACTTAACCCATTCCGGCAGAACTATATAATGTCCATCGCTTAACTCTGTCTATTGTTCAGCAATCCGTCTAACCTTACACCTTGTCTAACCATTCTGGGATGGCCGTACAGCAGCCATTAATGTATATTCAAAAGCAACTAGGTCTACTTCTCTAAGCTCTGAGGAAAAATATGAGTAATTTTCTTTCCTCAAACCTCATCACAGCAAAATATCATTCGTCCAATTTGCTCATCATCGAAATGATATCCGTCGAAATGAAATCAGGTCAAATTTTGTCTCGTATATTCAGCTATTGTCTAAAAATTCCCACCCAAACTTGTATATCACACATATTTTAACAGGATAAATATCCAAGCTCAAATATATTTTCCAACAATTATTCCTCACACAAAAATTTTCTTATAACCAGTATGTTCGCCAATTTTAATTCATCCAATTAATTCCCTTCAAATTTTTTGCTAAACAATCATAGATACATCTAAAGTTCTTTGTCCTACCTTAATTTATGTCAAAATACTTCACGTCTAATAATTTTACGCATACTTATTTTCTCTACAATATCGTCCACTTTTCTATAGGCGGCTCATTTTTCACCCTAAAAATATTGACACAAATCAGTGCTGCACAACTTTTTGCTGCAGCGAATTATAAGACTCCAAACCTGTGTTACCTCCATTCGCGCGACAGCCAAAAGATTACACGCAATTTGTTTTAGCCCAAACCTGTCTAGCGTCTAATTTCTCCCCTCACCCCCACTCGTAGTTCCCACGCGGAAGCTATGGCGTTACCATTCTCAACGCTATCCCGCTAGATAAGTTTTCATTTGTCTTACACCAATCATACATGCCAATAGCCAATCTTACTTGGGAAAATTATGGAATAGAAGTGCAACTTGCCGGTGAAAATGACGCCAGTGGAGGTAGATGAACTACTCTTCACTGTACAATCCCGTAGTGATTTTCTTCTGAGGTCCACGCAACTGACGTGCGCGGCTGTTTTGGTGCTATTTTGGAAAAATATAGATTTAATGCTAAAGACAGGAGCTTTCGGGGTCAAAACCATTAAGATTACATGGTTTTTGTTTTACAAAACTAACGGAGACGATTACTTACGATATGGCAACGCTGCCTCTGGCCGAGGGTGTACACCCCCATTTTTTGTTGGTAGATAATATCTCCATGCACTAAATGCAGCTGTAAGAGGCTCTTGTTGTCTTCTTGGCCCCTAACAATATATTATGTTTCAATACTGGAAGTTGAGTGCCAAGCTGGCAATAACACTTTTTTACTCAGATAAATGTGCGATATTTTAGACAGAGTTTATGTTCTAATTCTACTTGTCCCTCGCTTACTTATGGGTAGTTATTTACTTAGCTATGTGTAGTCAGTACGACTGTGACGCTGTCATCAGTATTAGTTAGAGGAAAATTAGGGCACTTTCGAAGTATCCTTGATGGGACCTGGGAAATGATCCTTAGGAGATGGAGTAAAGTTCAAATTTAAGCTGCTACAAGCTGCTTGCATGTCTAAATGAAAGCTTCATTGCCTGACTTGGGAAATTTTTTGCCTTTTGTAAGAATGATGCGGGTCCGAGAGCATCATAATGGAGGAACAATGCTTTCGTGCTGCAGAATTTACACAGGTTCCTTCAGTATATGATAGTGGAAAATGAGGATGTTACGGGTCTGAAGTACCACTGAAGAACGGTGCGTTTGTTGTGTAGAATTTCCACAGGTTCTGGCTACGACGCATTATTGTAATTTTTTTGAAATTAGAAATGACAATTCTGCACATTTAACAACTGTGCAAAATATTCCAATAAGTGACAAAAGATGCAATTCGTCTTGAAAAGTAATCTGAGGTGTTAACATACGCATCTTATCATGCACGCTCGAAAATGTCCTAGTATTTCTAACATAAATCAGTCTAAGTGCAAACATGTTTCACTATGAAGGATTGTGGCGTAGCATCTTGAAACTTGTCAGCTGTTAATAAATGATCAATTTCTAACAGCGAGGATGAATCATATAACGTTTTGATGCCAATTAGTGTATTTCGCCAAAGAAAAGTTAACAAGACACAATGAAAGAGTGTTCAAACATAGTTTTTAAAATTAATAAACATATTGTCAACACGTGATATCACCTACAAAGAGCCAAAAATTTTGTTTCGGTGCACTTTACAATTTTACTAACCACAACTATATATAGCTGTAAGTCTGCATTTTTTCTCAAAACTTTATTGGGTCGTAAGGTACACGCAAAAGTAATTTGTAAAAATAATTTAAACGTTGTGAAACTTAAAACTCAACTCATCGGGGCAGCAGGTCATTATCTATGCACGTTTCATTAAAAGCTCTCTAAACTCCGGAGTCATGTTCGTTTTAATAAAACGTGCATAGATACATGTATATATATATATATATATATACTGTTCAATATACAGAATCCAAGAAATATTTCAATAAAGTTTCCTATTTGAAGGCTGAACGTCGTTAATCGCTGCAACATTGAAACCAGATGTATATTGGAAACAATATGATCAACTACTCGAAACTGCGAATAAAATTTATTATACCAGCTATCGCAGAGTTAACTGCATACGTCTTGGGTTAGTACTATATTCAAATTTCTGTCTCTTTTAGTTAAGGTGCAACGTGATAGCACTAATTTAGTACGAATAATGAAAGTTAAATCTTACAGTACATCCACAAAATAATTTGAATTTCCAAATAGATAAAAGATTTTCCTTTCTATCCGGATGTGGAGGGACGGCAGTAGCCATGGCTACAATAATTGGCCAAATTTTGGCCACAGCGGGTGCCTTCCAAAGCTGGGTAGTGGGAGAAGTGGCTGAAGGTATGCGTTCCATTTGTGTACTGGCAAATAAGTCTTGAGCAGACAATATCTGAGTACTTGTACGATGGATGGATGACGGCGTTGGATTGCCCGGTACGGAACTGACACTGACTGTCCAGGGACTGGGAGGTGCCAGGTAAGATAGCGTAGAAGGACATGGAGGAACCGTAAGTGCGTGTTAGACATTTGGCACTGTCATCAAAATATATATTCCACAATGCGTCGGCCGTGCAGGGTGAGTACCACCATCTCCTCCAAGTGTAACTGGTACCACCCAGTAGGTACCCATCGGAGTGGCGACACAAGCTCGCTGATCCAAAACCATCAATGCTGGCTCCGAGATTAATTGCAAGGAGTCTTGCAGTGTCCAGAAGGCTTTTGTAGCATCCGTAATCTTCTACCACAGCAGTATTGAACGCATGAGTACAATTGTCTCGGCAAATTCCTTTGGCCATCGTAACTGTGCCAGTGTAGGATGTGTCCTGTGTGTTGCCAATCATTCGGTAGAAGTCTCTCCCTGTCATTAGGAGAGCGAAGTCAAATTCATCATCATACTCTTCCTCGGCGGCATGATCAGAAAACATGTCCCTTGTGCCGTAGAGATCCGCCTGATCATTACCGTTTTTGCTCACCCAGTTGTCGTCAATAGAAGAATTGGTGGAAATGTGAATTGCCCTTAGGCGAGGCATTATGTGGACTGCACCAGCTGTCAAGAGCCTGCGGTACATCAGGTACCAATAGATTCTGACATACCGTTGAACATTAGATGTTGAAGAACCCAATTTCATGTATAGAGTGTAATCCACGAAGGTACTCACTTCAACATTGTAGTACAGCTCGTACCTTGCAGATGGTCCTTGTTTTTTCTGCGCTACCTCGCTCTGCTCATCTTCAAATGCTTCTGGTTGAGCAATGGTTTCAACGGAGTTTTCCGAAATCTTCGTAGCAAAGTGGTTCTCGCCGTCATAGCTCAGGGCCACGTCACTTGAGATCATACCACCCATTGTCTGGTCTTCAGTCATGAACAGAACTGCTTTGGAGTCTTCATCTTCAAAAAATTCAGCGTCGTTTTCCAATTCCTCATTCGTTTGTGCCACAATTTCACCATTACCGTCGAGGGATAGCTCCTGCAATGGAACCTGAGGAATGTTGATCTTCTTCAGCTTGAGATCGTGGTCCCTTCCGAAGGCGCCGACACTCAACACGAGTTCTGATTCGCTGGAACGCTCATGGTGGATCCTGACAGTCGCGGGGCTGCGGTTCCCGTTATCTTCTGAGCCAAGACACGCAGAAGCGAACAGGAGGCACCCGATAACAAAGATTGGATGTCGAAACATCACTGCGACCCGATGGTAAGCGTCCAAACACCAAATCTTCGGTATATCTAGGCTGGTAAGCAAGAAGTGTGATTTGAATGGCGAAGTGAAGTTGTCTGCTGGAGGTTCGAGCGTTCCTCGTTTTATAGGTGATTTACACTTGAAAATTTGACGAAATTCAAGTGTTCTTTTTCTCGCATGGAACAATATTCTTTTTTTTTTTGCATTGCAGGTATTGTAAGCTATGATTGGCAATCATTGTTCAAGGCTAATTTGATATATAGCTTGCAGAAATGGTTACGCCCATCTTTTGATTCTTTTAATTGAAATAATATTCAGTTTGGGATTCCTTTTTATTTTCAAGGTGATCCACACTTTCGTGATGACGTGCGTCTCAACATCAATGACAGGTACAGTGTTTTGTGACACCGATCGAGCTTTCAGCAACGTGTAAGTCCTATCTAGCAGCTGTGGATTTGTGTTTCGTTGGAACGTCACGCGATATTGTCGCTGTCGGTTTCACTGCAGAAACAGTTTTCCATAAATTTTTATGACAAAATTAATGAATTATTATCATTAATATAAAACATAATTTCACGCTGCACTCCATACAGCATTCTTAAGTAGTTTGCTTTCTTTATTTTGCAAATTCTAAATTCATGTAGTGAAGTAGTTATCCATACCAAGACTGCTATAAAAAATAGTAATAGTTAGCAAAATCTTGATTACTTGAGTACAGCGAACATCTGTATACGTATTGTAGACTAAAGCGTTAAAAATAAACTGCATTCAGTACTACAGCAATTTTTCAGCCCGTAGAGTATGCGTGAGGATGTATAGTTTTCATCGTGTGTCTCTGTGTGTATCCATCCGGACTTGGTGGGTCGTGATCTAGGAATTCGCAACGTTCATGGAATGTCAGTTCTACTGCTCACTACGGTATTGCTACTTATTATTTCATACATGGAATGAACGACTGACTACATTATGACAGGTATTAAGACTACAGAATATTCGTGCGAACAATATTCCTCCCATGTCCATATACATTGGGGATGTAAAGGCTTAGGAACAGTTTGATTTTTTTTATCACTTTATTGGTCAGTAAAGCATTTGGCGGAGGTGCATCATAGCTGATTTTGGCTACGCATTGTGGAGTTATAATACTAATAAGTCATCGAATCTACAACCTGTGAAGAGTAAAACTTAAAACTTAAAAGCCGTGTCAGGGATACGATGTTTTCTCCTGTCTTATATGGTAATGAAAGTATAACCTGCAAGCAAACGAACAAGCAGTTGGCTTTGGTTGGCTCGGCTCGTTCGGCTCGGGCCAAACTGCTCGGCTGGGAGCGGATCAGATTGAATTGAAGAGGACCATAAGTAAAATAATAAGATTAAAAGATAATGCAGTGTGAAGAAAAAACAACAGGACATTTATGTTTATTTTCATCTGAAATGATGAAAATCATATTTATACTGTCATGTATTCACACACTGCTTCTTACTTCTACAGCATATTGTATCGCGTCTTTTTTTTACAGTTCTCTTTTCGTATATTATAAAGCGACGACATGTTTCCATAGTTGTTGTGTTGATACCAACCAAAAGTTTAGTCAGTTTCTCCAAAATTTCTTTGCAAGAATTGTTCTATACAAAGTAATACTTTACAAGAATGCTAAAAATATATTGAAAAAATGTCCTGACCAGAACTTGAATCATGCAAGCTTGTTCGATTGGGTCGTCAAAGTCGCTCTAAACCGCAACTACCAGAGTTGACTGGTCCGGACTGCAGGCAGGAACTTACGCTTCGTCATTCTTTATCGTAATTCAGTGCCAAAGGCAATTCGATAACGCAGAGCTGACTGTAAATTCTATTTTATGGAAGATGATTGTGTTTTTGAAAGATTCACAGTTAGTTGATTAAAAGTCAGTGCTTGCATCTCGATTCAGTGGGTTGAACTCAGTCACTCGTCTAAAATTATTGCTGATAAGTTAAATCGAGTGGGCTTGGTTCAGATCGAATTTGACGATCCTATCGCACGTGTCGTTGGTCTCTTAGGGAGAAGGATGTCATACAAGGAAGAGAACAATGCCAGAGAAAGAAAGCAGTTGTTGAAGTTATTATCAATGTATCAGACCAAAGAAGTTCATTACAAAAATGTATCACAGAGAACATTCCCGCAGATTTATATATTAGGCAACAATTGGTATTAAGATAAGATGGTAAAAAGGGGGAAATGCTACCTGTAGATCATCGAAAGTTTCTATTTTGTCTGTGGATCTTGGAATAGGTTGAACGTGTTTTGGCTACTTTAGAAATTGGAAATGAAGCAACATTTTGGATATATGCATGGTGCTGTGAACACGCAGGATGTGCAACGATACGTGCACTATGCTCCACCATACTCTTTTAGGGCGTGTTCGATTGAGGTTTTACATTAAGCCTTCGAGATTTGACTTATCTGAAACTCCAGGCAGGTGTAATGGCTTCGACTCGTTCAGTTATTATGCTTCAGGTATTGGCCCTTAATCAGTTCTTCAGGGTTCCAGACACTCACTGTCACTTTGTAAAAGACGTGTTCAGCTATTTAGCCGTATTAGTATTGTTTTAGCACTGGCAGCACGCTTCACAAAGGCAGAGCGAAAGCTTGCGTCTAAAGCTTCGGACAAGTGAAGTCTCGAAGGTTTAAGTTTGATCCTCAAATAACACATTAAGGGGGACCATCCCTGCGAAAATGATCAAAATTTAAAATTTTTGTTTTTTAGTGAAATTTGATCCTTGGATGAGAACGGATCTGTGGCCGAAAAATTTTAACTCTGGGCTCGTTGAGCACCTCTAAATGGGGAGGAGGGGGGGGGGCAAAGTCCCCTACTGTGAGGGATGTAAATTTAGAAAGTTGATCGATTTGGCTTGAAACTTTGTAATTATAGGTAAAAGCGAAAATAAAATCGATTTTCTTCTAAGACATTTTACCATTTTCTTCTTCGTTTACTGTTTATTTTCATTGTTTCAAGGGTTGCCACTGGAATTTTTATGACATTTTCAGCTTATCAGATTTCTCTCGATGTACGCTGATGATGTTCAAGTTGCGATACCTGCTAGCTAGACAACGAAGCTCTTGCGCAAAATCTAGCCGAGAGATTTCCGAAGGAACTCAAAGACTGGTATGATGAAAATTGGCTCAAACTCAATGCTGATAAAACACAGTGTATAATTTAAGGCACGCCCGACCAATGTGCAAGACTTAAGCTGCTTTGTATAACTTTTGACACTACTATTATACGACCTGTTGCAGTAGTAAAGAATCTCGGAGTATGGTTGACGAAAATCTCACTTTTGACACTCACATCGAAAAATTGTGTAGAACAATCAATGGTACCCTTATTTTCCTAAACAAAATAAAGCACCTTCTGGACGAAAAGGCTCGTCTCCTATTGATACAGTCGTTGACTCTCTCTCTCACTACAACTACTGTAGTCTAATTTGGGGAACAAGTTTTGAAAAGAATATCGCAGATCTACAGAAATCGCTGAATTTTTCCGCAAAAATAGTACTAAAGGACAACTTTCGTAAACGCGACCACCCAAGTCCTCTTCTTAAAAAACTGGAATGGCCCAGAATAGAAGCAAAACTGTATATTGATGAGGCTATGTATATATTTCATACTTTGAATGGCAGGCGTTGTTCTGCTGATACGGTTCAATTTCATTGGCATGGTAAAACCTCCGACCGGCAAAGCTCTCGAAACAACAATCTGCCGACTACATATCGGCATCTAGAACTAGGAAAAAAGGAGCTCTCTGTATCCGGAGCCTTCTTGCGGAATGATCTACCTAGAGAGCTAAAAGCATTTCTACAAGTCTTGCCTGAAATAGACCCCTGCGAAGCAAGTTGCTTGCAGCATTTGAAAACCGGTTAAATTGACGTGACTGACAGTAATTAACGCCTACCCATGAGTGTAACTGTAACTACTAATACTATGACTGAAAGCACTCAGTGTAGTAGTTTCTATACTTGTGTATGTTCCACCATCTGGAGGCTTAGTCAGCCCTTAGGATTCTCATATAGGTAGTAAATAAAGGTAAAATTTATGTATGAGAGTTTATTACATCCAATATCCGATACGACAACAATGATTACATTATACTTTCCTCCACTGGTGATTATCTCATGATATATACATACGCGCATAAATACGTATATCTACTTGCTCGATCTCAATGGACTCCTGTTTATCATGTGCTCTAGCAGCAGCCTGTACTTGAGCGATAAGTTATTCCGTATATCGTTTTGCTTCTCATTATCACCCGCGAACGAAGTGAGAGAGGTAAGAATGTTTCGTGGAAAACTATGTATATTTGTCTGGCGAAGAAGTTAAGCAATCGTCATAATTTTTTAGCAAGGAGTCTGGCGGGTTGCCCTTGATATGACCCATGCCAAAAAACTGGATGTCATAAAAATGGACGGTGATGAAAAATTTGTTCTCCACCCAAAAACAGGTAGAAGCATTTGAGCTATCTTCATGATTTTCTTTCAGCGAGTCTGATGGGCTGTCCTCGATGTGACCCAAGTCAGAAAACTAAGATTAGCTGGCCATAAAAAAGGACGGAAATAAAATTCGCCCTATGAATCTGCACAGGTCTGTAAAGGGTTCTCTATCGCTCCATTATCCGAGTACATTGAGCATTGTGTACATAAGCGCATCTCAGGCAAATCTCCTCCTGTGAACGATAGAGTCAATATCTTGACTTTCATCCATGCTGTGGTGTAAGGTATACCGAAACTCCTGATACAGAGACTCTCGAAATAGGGAAAATCAAAGAAAGCAAGGCTCTTAACGCTTCGAAACATGCTAAAGAAGAGACCACTTAGTATCCTCTGAAGTGAATTATAGTTATGGTATGAGCCAAAATCCATTAATAATATACAGTAAACTTAAATAAACTTAGTAGTACATTTTAGCTGTGTTATTATCGGAAACTCATATGATGCTGCCAAAAGTTTTGCTTCAACACCGTCGAGGAAACAAACACGCTATACCTCTGGTCCTCTCCAAAGTGAGTTCTTCAGGAACCAGTTACAAGAGACAACTATCATATCTCCTGTTTCGGGAGTTCCTCTGCATCGTCATTTGTAACAATAGGTAGAACGTAAGCTGTACAGTTTGGTACTTATGGTACTCACGCAAATTCTCGTACTCTTTAAAAAATGTCATCACTGTTGTCTCTCCATTGATGTAATTAATGTGATGACACATTTTCTAACTTTATTAGGCATATCTAGGTACCTACAGATAAAGGAAGGAGAGATCTGTATATTACATAGCATGTATAAAAAAATCCAATATTGAATAAAATACAAGTTGTGTTGTATTCCTTTATACAACTAATATGTATTTATCCTTACTCTAAAACTCTGGAATGCTGGAACTGTAAGGTATTTCCTGTTATCGGAATTCTGCTGTACCGCCATGTGCAACGTTGGTAGATAGATAAAAGGTTCTGTATGTTGCTTAAAAAAATAGCTCTTCCTGAGTCTCTGCATCTTGATCATTATCTGATGTATTGTAGGTCTAGATGCAAATTTACAGACAAAATGGAGTTTGTATAAAATTTAGGATGTGTTGTAAATTAGCGTTTTATCTCACGCAGCCAAGGGTCCTGAGTGCCTTTTCCGCAGGGGATGTTGCAGCTTGCCGCAGTTCGTGCTGACGAGGTTAGTTTTGGAAAGTTAGATAGGCTCTCAATACTTCCCCTTCTGTTTCGGGAAGTGGGCTGCCGATCGAGGTGGCCGACCTATTACCGCTAGATTTCTTCCTTCTTGTATTTCGTTTCCTTCCTTTGTGTGGCGTAGCTGAGCGAAAGCGTTCAGCCGTGCCCAGGGGTTGGAGATGAACAACTTGCGCCTTTTTCTTGTCAGTAGCGCACTGATCATTCTGAGACCTCCCAGCATTAAAGCCGAGACAAAAATCATTGATAATTTAAAAATTCGCCCTAATGGCGCCCGAGCCTGTGTAAACCCCAGGAGTGGTTCGGCGTTATATAAACATTGTGTCTCTGATGCGCTAGTAAAAAATTTCTGTACTACTACTATTACTAGCGCTTTATAAAATATATTGTAGAATGTGTTGGTTATAGCGTAGTAGTATGCCTGTGTTCAAATAATATATGAATGTTCTTACGCCACGAGGTTTTTTTAATTTATAATTGTGTCGAACCTTTAGCTATGCACTGCAGGGTTTTGCTGTACGGTAACGATGGATTAACTGATTCATTAATTTGTGTCAGGAATACCTCTGCACCGCGCACCACTAGATAGAATGTAAATAGTGTAGGTAAGTACACATTTTATAAGATGTCATGTATACAAATAACATATATGTATCCTATGCCATTGCATTCTGTAGAAGCTTCCGTTGTAGCAATACAGTGTTATATTCTAAGATTGTGTGAAT
>LQNS02278089.1:16584425-16608385 GCA_001587735.2 Parhyale hawaiensis | reverse complement strand
ACAAAATTAATAACTCATATGATGACGAAGAACTTAAACTATCTCAATTTACGCCACAAATTCAAGTTTATTTCTGAATGACGGGGAAATCATCTAAGGTTTCACTGCCCTCTTTGACTTGATAGCTTATCTCGCAGGGATGCGACCACTCCCGGTTAAGAACTCCTGCTCTAGAATGATTGATTTTGCAGTTTCCTGTTTCCAATGTCCTGCCATATGCAACTTGGAAAGCTTTATCTGATTGCCCCTCTATGATTTATGATATAAGTATTATACATGTTGTATTGTATTAGTTTTAACAAAACGAATACCTCCAACCGTTGCAGAAATTAATGATTTTATTTATTTATAGCTTTTGAATATATTATATATATTCCAAAATGGGAAATGGGACATTTCATAGAAGAAAAACGTGTTTATAATTGATATTAAGTATAATGTCCAAGTTTCATCGCGAACGGACAATAAAATGCATCACGTTATATTTATGTATGACGTCACATACACGTGTGTTTGGCGTCATAATTTTCCAGATATACATAATTTATAGTTGTTTTATTTATGGAAACGTCTTATTTGATAATAAGAGACATTTCCAGCATGATAGGACAAACATAAACAACAACAGATATATGTACAAACTTATTATAGTTTTTCCCTTCTCCTGTAAAATTTCCCTTTTCAACATTCAAAACGCTTCATCTCATTCAATATTCATGCTACGAGAAAAACAAAAGCAGTTTTGGAAAAGAAATTTCAATAGCTATAAATGCCTTTTTATAGTGGTTCGCTTTTCAACCTGATTTTGCAGTAATGGAGAGATGAATGCGAAAACATGAGGTAAGAATTTTATAGCTATAAAAATTAGAATTATACTTAGAAAAAAAATCAGAGGAGAAAATGAAGAAACTGAACGGGGACTTTTATAGCAATTGAATCCCTTTTTCCATAACTGTCATTGTTTTTCTTGTAGCATGAATATTGAATGAGATGAAACGTTTTTAGTACGCCAATTAAATGCATGAGTTTACCCTGAAATTCAACTATAAAAAACGAATAAGAAAACGGGAAAAATGCCTGGGTAAAAACGTTCTTTTTATTGTACATCTTCTGTGCAAATTTCGTTGCAACCGGACCGTAAATAAAGAATTTAGCATGAAGCTTGGGGTGGTCCCCTTAACTGCGAATGACTTAAATATCCCTTCCTCATACGGTATTCAAGATACGCACGCAGGCCTCAGTTAATCGATTTATATGGTTTAAGACAAACCTGTACTGATGTACAGAGAGAAGGTGTCAGTGTGGATTGGATTGTGGGCGAACGGTGCACCAATGGCTGAACAACGACACAGGTTAACTCATCGCTTGACCATTTTGAGACGGTTCTACGCATCTTCTCGTATGGCGTCAGGTGGAGCGAAGAACGTCGGTGTTGCACGAGTATCAATAGTATTCCTAATTCATTTATACCATTATTCCCGCTACCATGGGCTGATAATTGATGTATGGCTATTTTAAACCCGAAAAAAGAACTTGGCGAACTTTCTTCTTTTTCCAAGTAGCGAAAAAAGTGGGTTTTGGCAGCAATATAGTTTACTAAGTTTTCGCTCTCATCGGTAACATCTACTGTGCTTCAAGCATATTTTGCCAGAGCAAAATGAAAAACAACTAAGTAGTTATTATGAGTGATTCAGTTTTCTCTCGAAATTTTTCCATGTAACCACAGACAATGCTAATTTCTCTTAAAGAAGACATGAAACTTGAAATAAATATTTTCTGGTTAAACTTTGAACGCATGTCTAGTCAAGTTGCCCTAATAATTACGTTTTTTCGGAAAACTCGAAAGAAAAAACTACATTTAATAACATGAAATACTGCTTTTGAACGACTGATATATGAAGCTTGAACTAGTGAAAAACACACTCCTCCGTTTGATCATTCGCTATATTTTGACGAGACAATTCTTCAGCATACAAATTTCATAAGTAAAGTTGATAAATTTGAACTTGCAATTACTTCTGGAGCGTTTAACACTCCACCGATAGTACGTATGAAACTGTAGTTTGTTTCTGTACGCCATGTTTTTCGGTAGCAATTTTTCAATGCGGAGTGTACTACTATGTAAAATTATATATAATCATTTCAAAATAAGCCATATCAATACTTAAGAAGTCGTGGCTATGTTGCAATTGATTTCTTCGTCTTTCAACCTATTCGTTTGACATTTTATTGCCTTATTTCTAGGAAACGGATTTTTGCATCGCACAGTTAACAGCTGTGATCCTGCGGAAATGATAACCCTTCTTTTTTCTTCAGGGAAGCCCACGCTCACCGTATTTATTAAGCAAGTAACAGGTATGAACTAATTAACACTGGATGCAATCCATCGCTCCACATGAAGTCAGAGGAGTGGGCGGGGCTTAACACGCTACCTGCTCGGGAGTTGACCTGTTACCGTTGTTCAGCCGTGGTGCCACCATTGGCCCCATTTTAGCTAAGTAGAGTAAATATTTTGACATTCTCAACGCTACTATATATCAGTCCATATACGCTCAGCTTATGCTAGGATATTGGTCTGACTGAGAGGTTATATTGATCTGATGGCCTTTCTGGGATGATGTAATGGCATTTGAATTCGAGACGTGCTGACCAAGCAGCGTGAACTGTGGGCGTGTTCGATTTGGCGGCAAAATGAAGTCCTCGACGCTTGACTTTTTTTTTGAACTTCAGACTGAAGCTTTGGCTTTGACACTTTGAACTGTGTTGCAATTAGTTCAACAAAACGAGGCTAGCGCATCGACCATAATTTCGATAATGTCAGACCTGGAAGGCTTGTTTTGGCGACCAATCGGACATGCTGTAAGACCTTTACGCCACACCAGTAGATACCCTAAAAATCGGCATTATATCGAGTCTGATTAGCTTCTTCTTATCTAAGATTTCAACCCTCAGCGTTATCACAAATACTCCTTCAGATTTAGTTCAAATTTGAACTTTTTGAAGCAGCGGTAATAAAATTGTTTCCACGTTCGAAGTGAGTTTCTTACTTTTACTAAATTTTTGCAGAAATTTCAACTGGTAATCTACAAGGCATTCGTTACCTTGTGCAACGTAAGAAGTGTTTTCCAGCTACTTTGTTACATCAGATCTCCATTGTTCTGAAAGACATCTTTCGTCTCGGTTCTGTTGTACATTACTACCTGAAAATTTGCCGAACAGGCAGTATGACTATATGGACAGCTTGCCAGTTTGGCATCTGCTAACAGCAAATTTTCCTTATATGTAGGAGGCAAATTAACAGTAAGCATACAGCTTGAGTATCATTTTTTTAAGCAATGCATCTTTGCGGCAAACGGGGAAGTGCGGCAAGTCTCCATTGAGTAGAGACTTGATTAAGAGCCTGGAATTGAAGGTAGTTTTATTATTTTTATCCTCTAGTGGCATTCAAATGTACTCAACGGTGCATTGCAATGACTTTAGTATGGTAAAAGACACCACTGCCACTTTATTCTTCTCATACAATACTTGTCCCAAGCGTCCTCTTCACAATATCTTATAATGGGTTGTCGAGTTAGAGAGGAATGATCTACGTAAATTAACTACTAGTAGCTGAAATACTAATAGATCTATCCTTCCATCTATCCTAATTTCCTCCTCTGCAATTTTGAAAAAAATTTCAAAACCTAATATCAAAGTTTTGAAAGTTTGAAATGGTTTCTCTCCTCTGGCCGTATCAGATTCCTCTATTCCAATTCCGATGTTTCCACTCTGAAACCATGTTATCTTCTCTATCTCCTCGTACTCCTTGATGCCACTAATCCCTGTCATTTTGGAATTTCCCCACCCAACCCGTGATACGAAGAAAAAGAATCTCTGATATCTCCATTCTGAAATTCCCTTCAAGATACCAAAATTCTCCTTCGCTGAAAATCTGCAATAAGAAGCCGTAATACTGGCCTAAAACCCTGATGTTTCTCATCCTTGGCACCTTAGAGTCCCTTCTTTGAAACCCTGGGTTTGAACAAAGTTCCCACCATAACCTTGAGAAATGTCACTTCCAGTTCCCTAAAACTTCTCCTCTGAACCTCAGAATCTTTCTTCTGAAGCCTTTCAGACTCCCTGAAATTTTCCTGAGAGCCAAAGTGGAATTCTTTCCTAGTGGAGAATAAAGCTCAACCAAGATTTCAAGCTTAGTTGAGAGTTTAAGTAACATTTGTATCACTATAACGATTGCGTGTTTAAATAAAAAATATGGTGCAGCAATGGAATGATTTTGTGTCCACAAAAGATGCAGAGCATCATTATGAACGTGTGACCACCTATATAAATTGCAGTAGAGTATATTCTACAGATGAGATTTGCATCACTGGAACAAACACGAGCAAAATTGAATATTTTACAACGATCATGCGTCCATATAAAAATTGCAGCCCTGCAGCGGACGTGCGTTTTTTAAAATAAATTATTTTATAGTCTCGCGGTGGCGGTGAAAATGGCTCAGGACCCAATAACACACTCATTATTTAAAATAAAAAATGTTTAGCATTTTCGCATGATCACTTAAGGTTTATTTCTAAGCGCAATCTAATACCAGTAAATTCCTAAGCAATTCGCAAGGTTTGAGTTTGACGTAACCAATATCTGGTACAAGAGCATCTACGACAACTATCACGTAGACGTAGTAGACAACGGGGTTTCGCTTGGTTGACTCGTGTTTCTCTTCATCGTCGCTCCAATCATATTGAGACTCTTCTAGCAAGGAGATACTACAAATTAGTAGAGTTGTCAATGATCATAGGAGCGTCGTGGTTCTTGCCATCATAACTCAGATGTCACTGGAGGCCATGCCTCCCACTGTTGAGTCTTCGGTCAAGTACAAGATGGCTTTGGACTCTTCATTTACTTAAAAGTCTGGATCTTTGTCCAATATTTCGCCAGGCGTTGCCAAAAGTGTATTCGATAAATTTAACCTTATTAATTTTGACGTTTTTCATCATTAGTTTATGGTTCTTTCCGAAGGCGCTGACGCTCACCGCGACTTTGGATTCGCTGGAACGTTCATGGTGGATCCTGACCGTGGAAGCATGGTTGCCGTTTTAATCAACTTCCGAGTTAAGACTTCCAGAAACAAGCAGCAGGCAGCCGACAACAAAAACTGGGTATCGAAACATCTTTGCGGCGTGACGGCCGGCGGGCTTCCAGTACCGTAAAGTTGTCGATTCCAGTATTATGACAAGAGTGAAGTTGTACCTTGGACGGTGAATTTTAGGTCCGATGAATTTCACTGGAAAACAATTTGTCGACCTTCGCGTGTTCTTTTTTTTTTCTTTCGAATGGAACAGTGACCGTGAATTGCAAAAACTACACGCAGCGACTGATAATTGCTGTTCAATCGAATTTGATTTATCGTTGCATTGACAAGCACGACATGTCTATTCAGCCTCGTAAATGGAAATGCATTCAGAATGCGACAGCATTTTGGAACGCTGAGGTAAGCCATCGATGACTGGTGACGTCATTGACAGATATGGTACAGTATTTTTGTTTCTAATACTGACTTAGGATTAGGTGATATATACGTGTGAGCCCTTGTCAATATATTTCACTAGAACAGTCTCTCACTTAACATCTGGCTTGCAGAGTTGCTTTTCTCACTGGGAAATTAGTTTTCAATGACAATGTTTTGACATCGGAGTATCGTTAGTATTAAACTGTTAAGCATAGTATTTTGCATCTCTTTTGACATGATGATATAGTTCCCAGTCTCAACTTTTTTCATTATGAAGTAAACTGCTGTTATTGACCTCGATGAAAAAAGATAGTAGGCCATTGCGCAAAAGCTGCAACAGATATTTCCAGCAAATTTAAACATTAAACTTGGGTAGACTCGAGTTACAGCAGTGATTTGCTACATAAAAAAATCTTATTTATGACGTCTGAAATCCCTGACTTGTGTTTCATTTTCTTTTTAAATAATAACCTTCGCTAAAGTGGTTCTGTTTTTCAGGGTTCGTCGTTCGCGCTGTTCGTGCGTCTGTCCATCTCCTACCCAGATAACCCAAAAAATTTTGGGCGAATCATTATGAAAATAATAATAAAAAATCCAGGGATTGTTTGGTTTGATAGGAGGAATAGATGATTAACGTTTGCCATTGATACATTCAACTGTTTACTTGTTGTGTTCTTGACCATACAACTCATATAATCATAGACGGATTTTCATGAAATTATAGGAATTGCCAGGTGTATATTTGGCGGGATAGATGATTAACTTGTGGTAAAGATCCGTTCAACCGTTGGTTCGTGTAGCTCCCTATTTTTTTTTTAGAAATATAACTCAGAAAGTTATTAACGGATATTCATGAAATATGTATCAATGACCAAATTCTTGCGATGATCTGCTGCCCCATTTTTCTGTTAGAATACACGTTTGTTTTGTGGTTGCAAGTGACATAACTCAAAAAATTATGAATGAATCCTTGTGAAATTCGCAGTAACTGTTTGGTTGGCTAGGAGGACGAAAAGTTAGTGATGAAATTTTGGTCATGATTCATTCAACTGTTTGTGTATTTTTTCTTCTGTATTTGCTTACTTAAAAATTCTCAGAACATAACTCAGAAAATATCCGATGGATCTTCGGTAAATTTACAGTAACTGTACGGAATGATACGAGGAACAAAATAATTAATGACCCTAATTTTGGTGACGATCAAAAGAAATCTTGGATTCAGATTTAGTTCATATTTTGAACTGATTTTTTTTATTAATTTATTTAATTCCAGTGTTTGAAGCAACTTGTCAGCCCATACAGAGAGCTATTCTTTTCACCAATTTATTGCAACGTGAAAAATATTATTTTCTAGAATATTTTAATAAATCCGTTAATTGAACTAGGCGTTTGATACTACTAATCTCTAATTAAATTCTGCTTGAGGCTCCGTTCGTAAATATGTATGTACGTTACGCTTTCAGTATTAGATAAGAGAAAATTCTACTTGGAAATAGTTTCGATTGTGGCTGGAACGGTTTTCAATCACATATGAGCTTGATCACTTCTTCAGAATTTCCCGTTTGTTTCGAAATGAAGATATGATGTTCATTTTTGCACGTATCGTGCAATTTTCTCATCATATAATATTCATTTTGCTGGTTACAAATGACGATCCAAACAGGGGAAATTTTTATTCAGAATAAAGCACAAAGCGTGCTGTTCTTGACTGCTCCATTCTAAAGCATTTTTGAACTGAAGGCTCGATATTTGAGGAAATAAAATATACTAACAAAAGCGGGCAAGGTAACAAGCATCAATTAACGAGGAAATTGACCACTTCCCTTCTATCTTGTGGTATAGCTATGCCATAAAGTAAAACAGAAATATGATGGACTACTGTACAGAACAGCCACGGGTCACGCCTTGGAATTGAAATTATCGGATACACCGTTGAAAAAACCGCAATGTTAATAATGTGAAAAGCTAAATTATGTTATCTGCAGACGATGTGGAACAAAACTCAGCAAATGCGTGTAAATATGGATGAGAGGCAATGAAAGAAGTACCTCCGAAGAGTGAGACTACTCTATTGTTTTTCTTTGGTGTCTTTATGTGGTTATTTGGATATGAGTGGGAATCCTTTACTGGTTGAACTTGTACGATATCCACCGGTGGATATCGGTGTCCAGATAGGTTATGGAAGGTGTGTTATAGGATGGACGGTAGATTAAGCCCGCTGCACACGAGAGTCAGGTCACCGAAACATTTCACGTAGATATAAATCGATTTAAAATATTATCCTTTGTGTATTCAAACTCAATAGAAATTAAGAGAGATATTCGAATCCACTGTAAGCAAGGGGCCCTTGCTGCAGCGGAATATCTGCCGTGGGTGGCGGCTCAGATGTTGAGCAGTTGTTGAATACCATAGCATTTGACAAGCCGAAGCTGCATCCATGGCAGGCTAAGCGAAAGGCCAAGGAGAAATGTTCAAGTTTTCATTAAATGAAGTTCGTAATGATTTTGTGACGGGTGATATTTATGGTATACGGAAGGTTAGGTTAGAAGAGCTGCATTAGGTCAAACTAGAATGAGTTAAAATAGCGTAACTTAGAATTGCTACATTTTACAATGTGAGAACAGTAATCAAACGGAAAGTTCCACTAGTAATAACGATGTAAATTTCAATGCTATTTATTATCAACGAATTTTGGGAGCTACTCTTTCCACCAATCTACTACAGCTTTTGTAATATTTCGAAGGGTCTTAAAAGTTATCTTTGAGAAAAACAAGAAAATTCCGTATTAGTAGGTTATCCTTTGCAATTATCCACAAATTTTAAATGCTTATAATATATAGATTGATGCTACACCACTAATATTTCAAATCAAGTTAAAACCCGAGTACTCGCGACAACAAACCTCCGCCAGGGACGGCGTTGGTAACAAAAAATTCGAAGTGAGCCTGAATTCAAGATTTTTTTTTTATCATCACCAGTATTAGGTAACTTTATCTTTCCTGCGTTGCCGAAGTCAAATTTTTTATTTCTTATTTTTGATTATTAAATACGGTAGAAGACTAAGTGACCAGATGCGACGCATCTTCACACCAAATCAGAGAAACAAACATGGACAAAAAATGGGTGTCGATGCACACATTTCCCGCCATTTCTGTCGGCCGGGCACATGGAATAACTAGAGCACTATGAGAGCGCATACCTCCGCCAAACAAAACACGGTAACGAAAAATGGTTCTGAAACTATGATTTTACTTGTATCAGCACCAAAATGTAATTATTTGTGCCCTTTAGCAGTATAAAGAGTTTCTGTTATGTTTTAGAAGATCTCTTCATAACTGAGTTATGCTGCTAACAAACATATTGACAAACATTAGACAAACACACAAACTAACCAATTGATCATCACTAAAATAAGATTGGTGATAATTTAATCAATTATATCGTTTAACATCTACATTATGGTTCTACTTGAGGCTCCTTCCGTCCGTATGTACGTCCGTTCATCCCTTACGTTACGCACGTTATGCTTTACAATAAAAGATGGGAGAAATTCAACTTGTAAGAAGCACTGATTTTCGCTGGAACGAAGTTCAACCATAGCTGTCTTGTTTAGCGCTTCGCGAAAAATGTCAGTCACTTTCAAAACAAAGCAATGAAGACCATTTAACTTGTATCCTATCTAGCGCTTTTCATTTCTTTTACAACGTATTATGCTCGCTTTGCTTATGGCGCTCTATGTTTTTAATTGGGCCAGCCAGATGTGTAGAAGAATACGCTGCAGGAGAATAGGAGAAGGAGTCAAGGTCAAATTTTAGCTGCTACCTCTAGGCAGGTGTTAGGTTGAAGATTCACTACCTGACTTGGGACATTTGTCAACCTTTCAATGCATGATGCGGTTCCGAGGGCATCATAATTGGCGAGTCTTCATTTTTGTAGAAACTGCACAGGTTCCTTCAGCATTAGATAGGGGCAATTAGGAAGATACATGTCTGAGATATCACTGAAGAACATTGCTTCTCTTCTGTGGAATTTGAACAGGTTTCAGCTTCATCCATAGCCCCGTCATCGGCTGGGTACGGAGAAACTTTCCCATATTTCGTAAGATAGGATTCGTCTAAGGTAATATCTTTGTTAGAGTTTTTAATCCTGTCGCTGAAATTTCACCCTGAGCTGACGCTTTTAATATTTAGGTTACATTCCATCCAAATTTCGATGCTTGAGGTTCAACAATCGAGTGGCATCCAGGTTACAGAAAGCCCTGAGAATTTCTGGTGAATTCTTTTGACTGAACTATATTTTCTTAGTGCTGCTCAACAATTGCCCAATTCCAAGTTGATATTCGCGCCTTATCTTGCAGGGGGATATCTTGCTCTTGCAACTCATGGCTGTACAACTTGCGTTTCATTAATGGAAGATCAGGCCTTTAGGGATGAGACCTATTTTACATTAAAAGCTATGCTAGGAACCCGAATAATAAAAAGCGTGATCACAAAATTACTACCGTCATTTTTGACGGTGGGCTCTCTGACTGGCATTATTTACGGGGTAGGTGAGGTAAGAAGAGCTGCGTTAGATCAAGCTAAAATGAGTTATAATAGTGTAGCTCAGGATTGCTACATTTTACAAAGTTAGAATTTTAACTAATCGTAGAATTTTCACGGGTCACGTTAGCATATACATACAATATAATTATAGATTCGGGTAGACAGACATGCATGATTGAGTTAGAAAGAGTTCGTCTGGGTTAAGTGACGGTCTCTATCTTAGACGGGGAGTGTTACGTTAGAAGAGCTGCTTAGGTTAAGCTGGGTTAAACTGCAATAGCGTAACGGACGCAAGTGAGTATCAGCAGCTGAAGCTCAGACCGATGAGAAATACTCTACCACAGGCAGCAAAAACGCATAAAAACATCTGCGAGCAGCCTGACTGTCGCCAAACACCGAATTAACCGTACGCAGGAGCCCAAGCTTAGTGGAAGCACGTGACACCAACCACCAGCCTCCTAAGCTTCTCATCAAAGTCAACACCAAGAATCTCCAAGGAGCTAGACTCCTGAAGCAAAGTGTCATCAATCTATATTTGGGGATGCTGCGGTACAAGTGTCCGAGACCGACTGATAATCATAGACTTGGTCTTACTGGCATTCAACTTCATACTCCAGGCCGAGCACAATGCACTAATGCGTGACAAATCCCTATTCAGAGACTGAGCGACAGCATCACGCAGGCGAGGAGCAGGTATCACTGCCATCAAAGTGGAATCGTCGGCATAGTTGATCCTCGTATTTTCAAGCGAAGAGAACATGTCACTAGTATAGAGAACGAACAACAGCGGGCTGAGCACACTGCCCTGGGGAACGCCAGACAAAACCCCGACTGAGGCGCTCGAAACGCCGTCAACAGACACACTCTGCTTTCGCTCAGAAATAAAATCGCGTATGATTGACAGAACCCTACCACCACCGTCTGCTAAAACTAATCTTGCATGTACTATCAGGTCTTTCTAGGCTGAGTTTTTAATTCTCTATCTTTTCTTCTTCGAATACTCTAATGATTTTGACATCTAGTCTTCTATTATTAAACTGTTCTGTCTATAACTGTATTTAAGATGTACACGGATTTTTTAACAAAGGAATTCTTTATTACACCTGAATGCGAATATTTATCACTATCTGTTTTCACAGTAATGTACTCTTTCTTTTACCGGTACCTGCAAATAGCTTGCAGTCAAGTTAATGGGACCGGCAATAGCTTAGATTCGCTGCTACCGGTGCCGGCAACGCGATAGTTCTTTATGCTAGAAACGATTGAGACGGCTGTAAAATCAGAAAGTGCAGACGTATCGCGGATTATGTAGATAACTATGCAACAATCGATTAAGGGTTAACGCCTGAAACTTGGATCATTTGATTGAAGCCAGGCTCAGCTACCTAAAGCGCTCGGCGAAAGTGAAACTTCTGGGCTGAATTTTGCCGGCTAATCGATGGCACTTTTACAATACTATGTTCTAACTAGAGCACTCTGAGAGAGCATACCTCCGCCAAGCAAGGCAATGCTGATGAAAAATTAAAATTAGTCCTTGAATCGAAGTTTCTTTTTATTTGCACCAAAATTTGGTTATTTGTGCTACATGGCGTTAACAGTTTCCATGAAGATATGTCATTAACTTTTTGAGGTATGTTCTGACAAACCACAAAACAAATATATGGCAAACACAGAAACGGATGGTCAGATCATCACCAAAATTTTGTCAAGTGTTCCTTCTAACATACCTGACAATTCCTGTAAATTTTGAAAAGATGTGCCCATAAGTTTCTGAGTTCTTTTGCCGACAAACAGCAACCTTGGCGGAGGTAAAAATAAATTAATTAAGGAATAGATTGTTAGCAACTTTTTGAAATCTTTACCTCCATGAGCTATGTTTTTATGCTACTTATACTGGCAGCGGTAAGCACTCATTAATGATAAGGAATAGCCTGTTAATTTTCTCTGTAAAACTTCCTACTCTATCTCCTCTTCATTTTTATAATTATAACTGTGTATGCGCTCTAATTATGAGGGACAAATTGCTTTCTCTAAAATCTTCAACTTACCTCCTGTAGTCAATGGCAGCTGCATGTGTAGAAGGAATAGGTGATTGTTTTTTCGCAAATGAAAACTCTGACTCCATATCCAGTCGCCATTCAGAATATTAATATTTTTTTAGTCTTTTAGAGGTAGAACCTGCATTTCGTTATGTTCAGTGAGAACCACTCTCTTGGAGAAAATCAGCTCAAGCTTTAAAAAAAGCTCAATTTCAGTTGGCACTGAGAGGGAATCACTGGGAGTCGTAAATTTCATTGTGGGCTAATTCATCGAATAAATGGTACTGGGTTAGTCACCGTTGTAAGCAGAAATTTCGGTCAATGAAAATTCTATTGCATTAAAACTCGCTTCACCCTCATGTTGAATTTGTAACTCATATGTATCAGTGTAGAGCATTTGTGTGGCATCACAAGAAGAAATCAATTTATAGAAGTGATTATTCCAAGCTACTTTTCTACCACCCGTCTTCTTGATGCAATAGCTCTGAAGTATTCTAATGGGTTCACGGGTCGGGGCGCTAGGTTGTGCAACAAATTGCTCTGTCATATTCGTAGCGAGAACCGTATTAAAGCTCCAAGTTTACAAAAACCTGTTAGACTTCTTCGGGCTGAAACGGTTAAATTTAACTAACCAGTAAGTGTATTGTAGTGATAACTCGCTGCTGGCTCTCCCATTGGTCACGGATCATAATGTCACCTCTGCACAAAATACGGTGCGTGAATAACGCCACCTGGACCTCATCCGAAGAGTCACAGGTATCACGCACGTCCCGTATTAACTTTTTTGAGAACAACGAATTTCCAAAACAGTTTTTCAAAAGTGTATCATTTCTATGAAAAACGGGTGTTTAAGTTTGCCCTCAAAAGGCTAAGGCTGAAGGAGCGAAAAAATTGATACAGAATTAATCCTTGATAATTTGGAGTTCGGGTCATGTCTTAGTTTATGAAAGCGATAAAAATATGAATAAAAAAAAACTTTCTGTGGGCAACTGCACGAACGATACAGGTACGTTACTGTAAGGAGGAAACGGTTTACTGTAGTCATAACGTTTTGCATTTTTTCAAAGTTTTTTGGTCGCCCATAATTATTAGCACACTAATACTTGTTGCTATAGCGAGACCGTTTCTCATTAGTAACTATCATTTGCTCACCATACAAGTTTCCTATAAAGTGAGGCATTCCTATAATATTCAGTGCAGCAGACATGCTGTACAAAAATAAACTGATATTGTCACTACCGTAACTGCTTTGCAGATAAAACTTTTAAGATGGTCCCGATCAGTCGCACCTAAGTAATCAATGAGTGCCAATTGCATAAGTTTGGCCAAATAGATCTTTAAATGCCTTCTTTGATCACTTCAGGACGTTTCAAACTGCGGGTGCCATAGCTTTGCAACGAAGCATGCCAACGGAGCGTTCTAAACTTTTCAACTTTGAGTAGACATTTACTTTGTAGCCGTGAGGAAAATTCACACAAGGTCGTAATGCAAAGTCATGTATTACAGTGATGGATATTACAGAAACATAAGCGAAGAGGATTCGGATATCAAGTGATGAGAGACATAAGCATAAGATCTTGAAAGTAAAGGCTATCACCTTCTAAATATAGTACCAAGAAGCTAATTATTGGACTTCTGTGATTTCCCAAAGCTGTTCGTCATAACTACACTGCAACGCATAAGCTTGCAAAACTCGTTATGTTGGAAGGTAAATGCATGGGCAATTTAGAAAAAAACTAGAGGTGTTGGATAAGTCGTCATAAATTGTTCAATGCATAAAATGTATGGTACATAATTTTAACAGAGAAGGAAACCGTTGCAAAACTAAAACGAGATAGTTGTTGGAAACATCTATAGCAGCCACGCAATGTAGCGAGCTTAGAAAAATTATGTCATCGAAGACTAAATTGCATACATCAAGATTTAGGAATACACTTTTAATTCAAGCCTCTTTTGACACTCAGTAGTCTAGCGTAACGAAAAGTGCTGGAAAAAAAGCTAAAGTTATAGAGTAGAAACAACACTTCTGTTCTAATTGACCAAAAGCTATGAAAATGTTAATAAACAATTACGTAGACGAAAAATTTAGAATCCACAACTCAAAGCCGATTTTCCATTCTTATCCTGCTGTGGAGGGACGGCAGTGGCCATGGCTGCAATAATTGATCAAGTTTGTGCCACAGTCAGAGCCTTCCAGAGCTGGGTAGTGGGAGAAGTAGTCGTAGGTGTTATTACCGCTTGTGTACTGACACACGAGTCTCGCACATATAGAGTCAGAATATTTGTAGGACGGATGTACGACGGCTGTGGAATATCCGGTACGCTTTCTGCACTGACTGTCAAGGGACTGAGAGTAGCCTGGTAAGGTAGAGTACCAGTAGATGTAGGAACCCGAAGTGCTTCGCAGACATTTGGCGCTTCTCTCATAATATATATTCCAGAGTGCGTCGGCCGTGCAGGGTGAGTACCACCATCTCTTCCAAGTGTAACTGGTACCACCCAGTAGGTAACCATCCGAGCTACTGCACCAACTCGCTGATCCAGAGCCGTCGAGGTTGGCTCCGAGGTTAATTGCGAGCAGTCTTGCAGTGTCCAGAAGGCTTTTGTAGTATCCATAATCTTCTACGATGGCAGTATTAAACGCATGAGTACAATTGTCTTGGCAAATTCCTCCGGTCATCATTACTGCACCTGTGTAAGACGTGTCCATTGTGACGTTCCCAGTTTGCCGGTAGAGGTCTCGTCCTGTCATTAGGAGAGCAAAGTCAAACTCATCTTCATACTCCTCATCAGTGACGTAAACAGCAAACATATCCCTTGAGAGTTCAATATCCGCCGAATCATTGCCGTTCTTATGCAGCATGTTGTCGTCAATAGACGAATTTGTGGAAACTCGAATTGCTTTCAGGCGAGGATTAACTTCGACAGCGCCAGCGGTCAAAAGCCTGCGGTAGATCAGGTACCAATATGTTCTGACATAGGTATTTACATTATACGATGAAAAACCCAATTTTGCGTAAAGTGCGTAGTCCACAAAGGTACTAACTTCAACTATGTAGTACAGGTCGTTCCTTGCAGTGGGTCCCTGTTTTTTCTGCGCTGTCTCGCTCTTTTGTTCCTCGGATGGTTCTGGTCGAGCGAGAGTTCCGACAGAATTTTCTGCAATCTTAGTAGCAAAGTGGTTCTCGCCATCATAGTTCAGTGCGATGTCACTGGAGATCATACCACCCATGGTCTGGTCTTCAGTTAAGTACAGAACGGCGTTGGACTCTTCATCTTGGTAAAATTCAATGTCTTTTTCCAATTTCTTATTCGTCCGGGCAATAATTTTACCATCATCGTCTAGAGACAACTCCTGTGTTGGCACTTGAGGGACGTCGATTTTCTTCATATTGAATTCATGATTTTTTCCGAAGGCGCCGACACTCACCACGAGTTCGGATTCGCTGGAACGTTCATGGTGGATCCTGACAGTGGCGGGGCTACGGTTCTCGTCGTCGTTGGAGCCAAGACAAGCAGAAGCGAGTAGCAAGCACCCGATAACTGAGACTGGGTGTCGAAACATCGCTGCGGCCTGACGGTGGCGTGTTCTTTTCGGTATCACAAGGCTGGTGTACGGGAAATGTGACTTTGAAGGCGAGGTGAGAGTCTCTGCTGCGGGTCCCAGTGTTTCTACTTTTATAGGTGAATATCACTGGGAAAATTGAAGACCCGCAAGTGTTCTTTTTTTTTGGCATGGTACAGTGGCCTTACGCTGTAATTACTATACGCCATGATCAGTCAGTACATATTGTTCAGGCCAGTTTGATTTATCGTTTGTAAAATTGGTAACGCCTATCTTTTGAGGCTTGCAATGAATCCGTATTCAGTTTCGGATTGAATTTTGATGCTCTAAGGTGGGCCACACTTGAGTGATGACATGAGTCTGTACATCGATGACAGCTACAGTGTTTTGTTTTACCGGTTGATGTTTCAATCCAGTAAGTTCAAGTTTGAGCCAGCATATTTGGTACAGCAATTCGTTGGATTACTACGCAGATAATGTCTACAAAAATTTTTAATGGAAAAACCTTCAAAACTATCATAACTAAAAACAAAATTTTTTTCGCTGAAAGCATTTCAGCATACATTAGCTGGTGAATTTATTCATTTTCTTTATTCTGAGCTTACTTGCACAGTCCAGTTAATTATCCATACAAAATTTGAAACAAGAAAGTAGATAATGTGTAAAATGCTGCAATACTGTGATTATCTAGGTGCAGTTGAGTATTGCAAAAACAGATGACAAATGCCCGGCTAATATGACTCACTTGAGCCCGCGGTACATAATGGTGTACAGTATTATAGCTTTTCGTCATTATTACCCACGAACGAAGTGAGAGAGGTGTAAATTTTTTCGTTGAAGACTCAAGTTTATATATATATATATATACTGTATATGTTTATATCTATTTGTATATTTGTCGGTCCAATCGAAAAAGGGAGAAGGAGTTGAGCAATGTTCATACCTTTTTGCAGGGAGGCAGGTGGGTTGACCTTGGTGTGAAAAATGAAAAAAATAGAGTGAGCTAGCCATAAAAAATAACTGCATTGAAATTGTTGCCTGTCCACCCAAGAAGAGGCAGGAGTTGAGTCACAATAATATATTTTTTTTTCGGCAGCTAAGTGGGTTGACTGAGACATAAAAACGGTCATAAACTAGAGTTAGCTGGCTATCATAAATGACGGTGTTGAATTTGCCCCCTTCAGCGGGTGATGGTTTTACGCCGCGAGGCGTCCTAGTTGCTACTTTCTTTACTTCAGATATGGCATGGATGACTTAATTACCACACGAATTAAAATGATGGAAAATTCCTGTGAACAATTTGCCGAAGTGACAATATAGGTCGATGTAAATGCAGGTTAACCGTTGGATATTAAAAAATAAATATATATATATATAACAGTGAAGCTCTTGGCGGGAACTTGACAGAGGAAAAAACTAAGCGGCTTCTTGCCGACTTATTTGATTAACTTCTTTGGTGCAGGTAATAAAGTTCTGGACGAAGGGCTTACTGTAAATTAACTTGGCAGCCAGAGAAATTTCACTTGATTACCGTCCGCAATGCCCTTTTGAGCCCCTGTTTAACATCGATAATGATAACAGGAATTTTCCAGTTATAATATATAAGTTCATAGATTGACAAATGTGTTTAATGAATTTGTATGTTGAGTGGTGGTTTTTTCGACTTTGAAATTGAGGATTCCCGTAATGGGGCGTATTCGATCTTTCTGTCTCTCTCTATATACGTATATATTTTTTTAAGGGGAGGGGGGATGATTTTCTCAATAATACTTCTTCTGGACTTATCTATTTATTTTGCCGAGCTTCTGACGATCAATGCGAAAATCGTTTTCATGGCAGATAAGTCCAGAAGAAGTATAATTGAGAAAATCCCAAAAAAATTATGAATCCTGGAGGTCATTATATTCCTTAATATATACATATATATGTTAATTATTTAGACTCGTTCTACAATTCTGACAAAAACAGACTACAAAACTGGCAGAATTAGATAACACGTATAATTAAGCACTACATCACGATAAAAGCATAAGACTTTTTCCTGATAGGTATACTGTAAGTAGTCCAGTCGATGTGTAGGAAAATGTCAAGATGTTCACTTCCGGAAGAAAGCATGAAAGTGTGTAGATAGGGGTTTTGAGTATGCTGAATCCATTTAGAACCGGATCCATGCTGGCAAACCAATGAAACCTACTCAAAATAAAAAATCCAAAATGGCCACTCGGCGTATTGCTGATTTTAATATTTTGTCATATCTATGGTTGTATTTGACATCGAACATGACTTTGGTGTCGATTTATAAGTTTTTAGGGTCATGGAATTCAATGAGATGCCTAAAAATACCATAATATGTGAATCAAGCGAAATTTAAGGTGGTTGCCTTCTATGGATAAGACGCATAACTGTTTTCAGCTTGGCACATACTTAGTTTCTTCAAGTTTTTATTTTAAATAATAGGTAGGTACTGTATAAAGGACATAAAATTCAAAACGTATTTATTTTCCTACAAAATGTATCTCTAGGAAGTTTTTGTTAAGTGTGTTAACAAATTTCCGTGAACCATTGAGAGTAAACTTATTCACACTCGAAATTCAGAAATAATAGTGATGCGCTCTTGTTATCTATTCATCTCCCATTACTGGGCATGTGCATGGAAAATAAAGTTTTTATTTACATAATAGCATAAACTAAATAAAAAGGCAAATTAAAAAGAACTTTGTATAGGACACTGTTCACACTGTCTGCACCTTGGCTGAACTACGAACTTTATTCAGCCATGGTCTGCACGTTGTTCATGAAAACACAGATGCGTACAAAGGCATACTTCGCACACTGGCATCTTCCTGTGAACCGGTTTTTACGAGCACACTTAATAAGTTCTCTACAACTCTTTAATGCTTCTAGAAGGGTATTCCACAACGGCATTCACATTCCATCACTGTCGAGTTTCCAACCCCACTCGGATGGAATTTGAAGTGTTGGATTGACCTCCAATTTCCTGACCCCAAACGCATCCTGCTTGGTAAGCGGCACGCTTTACATATTGTAGAAGTGCTGCACGTGACGGTGTGATACTCTCTCCAGCTTCCGATTGCAGTAGGAGAAGAGATGCTTCCTGGCTTCATTCAAAGCAGTGACTTATAACATGCGAGAGAATAGCAGAACCACATATCTTTCCAGCTCCCTCATGTCAGCTTCCGTAACTTCATCGGTAGTAGCAAACGGCCGTTGCAATACTTCAATGATTTTTGGAAGTGATTTCCATCCTTCCCATGCAGTCTTCTAACCGACGGAGCTTAATGGAGACACCGTTTCACATCCTTAAATCGCATGCATAAATGGGAGGCCTCTGCAGTAATAATAATTATATAATATATATATATATATATATATATATATATATATATATATATATATATAAAATAATAATGATAATAATAATTGTCAATATACCGAAAGTGTGCACCATGGCCAAAAGTTCACAATGTTCACAATCTTCCATACCGATTGCAGTCACAATGGCTAGAGCTAAGACGTCCGTGTCTGTAGCGTGCACTATGATCCTCTTCTTGCCATTGTTGAAGGCATGGAAGCAGTGAGCATCATTCGGTAATGTGCTTCTTCATGTGAGCATGGTTGAAGCCGAGAAAGTATAAGTGTTGCAGATGAGGCAACATTCTAACCTTTCGTGGTGACCAGTATCGTCCTTGATGCTGTTGATTTCGATTCCATAACAGTGGCTAGAACCTGAGAAGTTTTCCATTTGCGTGGAAGTCGTGTTTTTTCGGTGTCAGGGTTCTCTGTGGGCGGACGGTCCGTATAGCTCTTGAGGGCCGTCCGGCTTTGACGGGCCGTGGCAATATGATGCCTCTGCGGGCGGTCCCGGTAATACGCATGGGCCGTCCGCCTTGATAAGCGGCCTGTAGCTGTCGGCCGTAGTGGCTAGCTGCTTTGGCTAGCGTGGGGATCCCTGCTTAGGCGTCACACCATGGAAACACCAAGGGTGCAGCCGTCGCCGTGTGGTGGTTCCGCTAAGACTTTAGCGGAGGAATCATAGCTAAGGAGACCTGGGAGTGCTCTCTACGCCGTTTCCGGTCCGTTAAGGCTAACCAGTTCGTGATCCTGGTCATGTGCCAGACTGCGAGAGCGGTGTTCCTTATAGGCTATCCACTCAGGCGTAACCTGTCCTTCGAGAAAAATGCAGCTAGAAGGTTAAATAAAACCAAAGTATATCTTTAGCTCGTTTTATCTTGGACTGTCTTGCAAAAGCCAGGTGTCATCCCGGATCTCCCATCGAACAGCAGATAATCAAATACAAGATATTACTTAATTCTACAAACAATACTTTGTTCGCACAATACAAATATAAATTTCAGAGAATACTAGTGAAAGTTACGCATACAAACAGTTGCCTCTACCGTATAGAGTGGACAACACCAAAGAACAAACATGAGCGTTAAATATACATTACAGCGCTGACTCAACCAAGTTACAGACGTGCGCGACGCCAGTCGAGCCCCAGCACGTATGACAGGCGGTAGTAAACCCAGCGGCGTAAGCCTACGCGCTGGAGAGGAGACAGCAGCGCAACGCACCCAGTAGTCGTAGGCCTACTGAGTTGTTAGGGGTGACTTGCTGTTTTCGGTGAGCTGGCCCCTGGCGCGGCGTAACACTCTGAAACCCGAAGAGCCTTCCTTTACTACGGCCCTCTCTGGTGTGTGCTTTGACACTGTCGGCCTTATACGCATCCCACACAGCATATAATCGTGCAGCATGCACAAGTTGCCTCTTGAGGCTATAGAACAAAGACATACTCTGCATAGTCTTTGAATGTTTTCACGTTTCTTGTGACGGGCTTTGGATCCAATGTGTGGGTGAGGGCGGTCCTTCAAAAATCTTCACATTCACATCAGATGCTCGTTATTTTCAACTAGATATGGTGGCCAAGAGTGGTTCTCAGTAGTGTGTTGTTCCATCAAATGGCACTTGGTGACCTTTGACACTCACGACCCTTGCGCGTGAAGTTCTGGCTTAGGACGGCCAATGTACTTCTGATATAGCGGGGGGTCAGGGGGGCGTGCACCGAAAGTGGAGGGGCTTGGGAAACCGGAACTAGGCGGGGCCAAGGAGTCAAAAGTCAGAGGTCATCAAGTGCCATTTGGTCGAACAACACAATACTGTTCTCACACCGGAAAAAGATGTCTATATCTCCATTTCGTGCTTGGCAAGTGATGTACTGCACATTCTGGAAGATAGTTGCAGGTCAATCTTCATGTTTGACAATTTGGAATTCATCCTACAGTCAATTTCCACTCTCCAGACTTAAAGAACTGATGATTCCTTTTGGGACAATTTAATAGAGTGGCTTTCCATCTTTACAAGCCGTGAATCAACGAATGTTTTGCAATGATTCTTTCCTAATTTCTCTGCTTCCGAGTAGTTTTTGACGACTACCTCACCCATGATAACTTTCGTGTCCAATGTGGAGAGATCAATGCTCGTTCATGAAAAGGGATTACCAAGCTCATTCATAACATCTATCACTCTTTGTACATTTGAGGCGTATCTCTTCTGTGTGGTCAATGTTTGTTCATGTAGTTGGCTGTCATGGGTGTCCTTCTGACATAAACTCACTTCAACATCATGTATGATCCTGACCAGCTCATGACCGGCAGTCAATCATCGCTTGAGGGCTGATTAATTTTCAGTGATTCCAATTGTCCCACCATATCCTTTCAGCACCGCATTCAGCTGCTCGTGCACAGGGCCATGTGTCATCAATGAGAGGCGATGGGTGGTCTGTTGGGTGACAAATAAACTCTTCTGAATTCTTGGCAAACAGCTGGGCACTGATGCGTAGCGGCACTAAATCTCGCAAAAGAACTGGTAACCACTTCGCATAGTGGAAATGATCTATGGTAAACAACCAAAGCACTATTCTCTCCAGCATGCTAATGTATAGCACAAAGTTTCCTTCTCGCTGGGATTGCATGAACTGAAAGAAGAGAATTTCAAGGTTGAGGGTCTGGTTCCAGTATCGAAACTAGGGATGCTGAGTCTCCATGAGTGTGCACCATTCATTGAGTGAATGACATTGCTGGATTTGCATCGGCCTCAACTTCAGCTGTGTAAGAATTGTATGATTAGGTACGCGAGCAAAATGTGCTGCAGCTGTTACTTGATGAGCTCACAGCGAACTGGTTGTGAAGCTTACTTTTCATTATGTATAGAAAGCAGCCATCTTGGATTTTGCGTCAGTCACATTTTACAGTATTTTAAGGCGTTTCGTTGTATTCTTTGACCCTAAAAACCTACAATACAGTACCAAGATCATGTTTCAATGTCAAATACAACCATAGTTATGACAAAAGACCATCGCTTTAGCGTAGATTCTTCTCCCCCTTCTTTTTTATTTCTCCTTTCTTTTTTCTCTTTCGTCTTCTATTTTTTCTCCTCTTGTTTCTCCATTCCTCTACATCCTACTAACATAATGGCCATAGCTCATAGAGGGCCGGGGTGTAAGTCCCGGTGTCTCTTTGGGAATGGGCCCTTTGGTTCGTCTACTGCCGCCTATCTAATCTAATCTAAAAATATAAAAATCGGCAATACGTAGAGTGGCCATCTTGGATTTCTTGATTTTGGGTAGGATCCCTTGGTTTGCCGACGTGGATCCGGTTAGAAATGGATTCAGCATGCTCTAAAACCCCTATCTACTAACTTCCATGCATTCTTCCGGAAGTGAACATCTTTTTGACATATCTACTGGACAAAGGGGAATAGAGTCAGAAATACCCCAGCGTTAAATGACGATAAAATCGCTGTTATTTTACCGCTGTTGGACATTAATTTATAATCATGTTTACCAGCAAAAAATTACGCTATCTCTAGCTGTTTGGTGATCAAATCACAAATGTGGCAAGTATCATCGAGGCACCCGCGATTAGCCGATATAGGGAAATCATGAGATCCCGATATATGTAGTATCGCGGCTACGTAATAGAGCGTGATGGGTTAGGTATGGTTGGGAAAGGCTAAGTTAAATAAAAAATAAATTTGACTAGGTTCAGTTCAGCTAGAATAAATGTATAACCTTTCTTACAGACACACATAGTGTAATATTCCTCCATCACGCTTAGGACACGTACTGCTGTATGTAATACACAAAGACTGATTCTCAGTTCATTTTCCTAGTTATTGTTTACGCTCCACAAGTGTATGTTCTTACTGACGTTACATAATACCGAGTATTTTCTTATTTACGCTCTGGAATGGCGAGTATCTTCTCATTTGACCTTCAAAATATTATCTTTTTATTGACACTCAGTTACAGTATCTTTTTATTAACGCTCCATAATAGTGAGCATCTTCTTATTGGCGCTCCATAATGGTGAGTATATTCTTATTGGCGCTCCATAATGGTGAGAATCTTCTTATTAGCGCTCCATAATAGTGAGTATCTTCTTATTGGCGCTCCATAATGATGAGCATCTTCTTATTGGTGCTCCTTATTAATGTCTCCAAATATATATATACATACATATATATTTTTCTATACAAGAAGATTCTCATGATTTCGCTGTTCGGTGGTATTTCAATTTTTATGCTCGTGTGCATCTGCGTGTGTCAGGACTACATTGCGGAGTCTGTTGAGTGGACCAGCAGAGCATCGCCGGCCCCTTCCCTGTCATCAGACGTCAGTTTCCAATTGGAGTAGCGTTATGGTTCACTCATTATTACTATTTCTACACCAGCGCAAGCAACCCTTTATGTTAAATTAGTCATGAAGCTATATATTTGCATACATCTTACCAACTCATCGAAAAAGTTCTCTGTTCCACATCTACCAAGTCCACAAAGTCTACCAAGTCCACTAAGCCCAAAAAATCCACTAAATCCACCAAGTGCACAAAGGCCACTATATAAGTTCCCAAATTCCCGTGCCTAGGTCTGAGCTTATTAATAAGCCGTTCCCGGATTCGGACATATCCTGGATACGGTTTTTGGAAGGCTTCGTACAGACGGTCCATATACTGCTTAACAAAGGATGATTTTAGCCTATAACAAACAAATATCGTTTATTATCTCGTATACAGGGTACAATGGATACACCTATCGAGGTTTTCTTTTTGCCCTAATTCTAGAATTTTGAAGATCCAGTAGTGTGAAGAGCAGGAGAAGCAGTCCATGCTGAGAGTAAATTTAGGATCCCTCATCGTGCATCGCCTGGCCTCTCGGTGCTGGAGTGCTCCACGCAGTGTAAATCCGTAGCGTGCCGTCCGGGGAATCGAACCCGGGCCTCCGTT
>LQNS02278089.1:16538597-16550226 GCA_001587735.2 Parhyale hawaiensis | reverse complement strand
GTTTGCCAGTACACAAATGGAACGCATACCTTCAGCCACTTCTCCCACTACCCAGCATTGGAAGGCACCCGCTGTGGCCCAAGTTTGGCCAATTATTGTAGCCATGGCTACTGCCGTCCCTCCACATCCGGATAGAAAAGAAAATCTGTTCTCTATTTGGAAATCCAAATTATTTTGTGGATGTACTGTAAAATTTTAAACTTTCATTATTTGTACTAAATTACTGCTATCAGGTTGCACCTTAACTAAAAGAGACAGAAATTTGAATAATAGGAATAATAGTGCTAATTCAAGACGTATGCATTTAACTCTACGATAGCAGGTATAATAAATTTTATTCGCAGTTTTGAGTAGTTGATCATGTTGTTTCCAATATGTACCTGGTTTCAATGTTGCAGCGACTAACGAAGTTCAGCCTTCAAATAGGATACTTTATTGAAGTATTTCTTGGATTCTGTATTTTGAACAGTATATCTATATACATGTCTATATATATGTCGTGGAATTTTTACAACGTTTCAATTATTTTTACAAATTACTTTGGCGTGTACCTTACGACCCAATAAAGTTTTGAGAAAAAAAGGCAGGCTTAGACTTATAAATAGTTGTGGTTAGTAAAATTGTAAAGTGCACCGAAACAAAATTTTTGGCTCTTTGATGTGTAATTTAGTAGGTGATATTACTTTTTGACAATATGTTTATTAATTTTAAAAACGATGTTTGAACACTCTTTGATTGTGTCTTGTTAACTTTTCTTTGGCGAAATACACTAATTGGCATCAAAACGTTATATGATTCATCCTAACTGCTATAAATTGATCATTTATTTACATCTGACAAGTTTCAAGATGCTACGCTTGAATCCTTCAGAGTGAAACATGTTTGTACTTAGACTAATTTACGTTAGAAATACTAGGACATTTTCGAGACGCATGATAAGATGCGTATGTTAACCCCTCAGATTACTTTTCAAGACGAATTGCATCTCTTGTAACTTATTGGAATATTTTGCACAGTTCCTACATGTGCAGAATTGTCAATTCTAATTTAAGAAGTTTCAATAATACGTCGTAGCTAGAACTGTGAAAATTCTACACAACAGACGCACCGTTCGTCAGTGATACTTGAGACTCGTAACATGGTGATTTTCCACTATCAAATACTGAAGGAACCTGTGGAAATTCTACAGCACGAAAGTATTGTTCCTCATGTATGAAGCTCTCGGACCCGTATCATGCATACACTGGGCGAAAAATTTTCCAAGGCAGGTAATGAATCTTTCCCTTAGGCCTGCAAGCAGCTTGTAGCTGCTTAAATTTGAACTCCATCTCCTATGGATCATTTCCCAGGTTGCATCTAGGATACCTTGAAGTGCCCTAATTTTCCTCTAACTAATACTGATGACAGCGTCAGGTTGCACTGACTACATAACTAAGTAACCAACTACCTAAGCAGGCGAGGGACAAGCAGAATTAGAATATAAACTCGGTCTAAAATATCATACATTTATCTGAGTAAAAAAAATGTTATTGCCAGCTTGGCACTCAACTTTCAGCATTTAAACACGATATATTGTTAGGGGCCAAGAAAACCACAAGATCCTTTTATAGCTGCATTTACTGTAGTACATGGATAATCTCTCTTTAAGTAGTTAGTTATCTGGAAACTGTGATAAACAAAGCTTAGAAAAAGTGGGCAAAAACATAGAATAATGGAAGTAGTACCATCGTATTTCCATATCTTTATCAAGACACAAGAGCGAATTCTTAACTGACAGAACAAATGCGTGATGCACAGGTCAAATCAGAGTACAGGGAATGATTAGACAAGGTGCAAGGTAGACCGATTGCTTAACGATAGACAGGGCTAAGTGATGGACATTAGTTCCGACGGGGTGGGTTAAGTTTGAAGCGCTTCCTCAGGTTCAGATAAGGTTCTACAGGTCCCGCTAGTACAGATAATATTATTCTACCGGACGCCTACAATATCCATAATTACAAGCATGGCACACTTTAAGAAAAACTTGCATTAAGACCAGATGCTAGTACTGCGAAACGTTTTTTGTCTCAGTAACCATAGACAAAAAAGACACTACGAAACACTACACCTTTTTACAAGCACGTATCTTCCGTGCACTCAAAACCTTAGAACGCGTTCTGTATTATCATCTTAAACTGGGATATGGCTCGAATGAGGAGCAATTTCTTACTGACTTAGGAAGCAGTTTAGTTGGTCGCGCGTAGAGCAAAGTGAAACGGCAGTTACTCGTAGGGCTGGTATTATCCTTTGAACCTTTGTTTTTTGGTGTACACAGCTCCCTATAATACTGAGCATTGTTGATGCGCAGTATAAAAATCCTTAAAGTTTCAATTATCAACTTATTGTAGTTCATCTTGTGAAAACTCTACGTGCAATTGTGCCTCTCCATATAGCATACCGCATATCGAAACTTCAGACAGAAGGGTATTAAATCAATAAAAATATTTTATTAGGTGCACATGGAGACATGCTACACAAAGCACAGCTTACCACTAGAGTTACATTAGATGCAATAATCGGGTAATACCATCATTTTGCACTACACTGCATTGCGGCCTATTGCATGGTAGGCCCCTGTTCGGTAATGGTATGCGCTGTCATCGGCTCTACATTTTAGATCGTTTGTAGCCAGGACAATGTTACGGATCCCTTTGAGTAACGTGTTATCAGACTTTTCTTCCCTGATCTAGAGACTAAGGGAGTATTTTCTGGTCCTGACTTAGAGACAATCAGTATAATTATGAGCAGATATCATACTTGCACTATTTGACCTCGACACAATCATCAGACGGCGTTTTGCTGAAAGTTCAACCAGAGTGAGTTACAGTACAGGGGACAGCAGTAGCTCCGAAATAGCTGGCATTTGACTTCTTCCGAACAGTGACTGAACTTCTTATTCAGCATCTTAGAAACCACCCAATTACGTTGAGTCGGCTGAAAATTCCATTATACGGAGCACGATTGAGTTTATGGAAGTCTCAAAAGTAACCGATTTAGGGTAAAAGCCAGACACTCAATGCAACGGGTAGGAGCAATGCACTTGCCTCAAGTTTCGAACAAGTCAAGCCTCCAAGACCTAATTTTGGTGCCCAATCGAACATTTCCTTTCACTTGTAACCGTTTTCCCATACATTGAATACTTTCAACTATAAACCTTTGAAAATCTGGAGTGAGTCGATGAAGTGCAATCTGTTCGAGGCGATTCTAGCGCGCTAGTTCTACAGTGTCCTGAATATCCAACAGGAACATTGGCTTAGCTGTTCTGAATCGCTTTGCTTGTGTTAGCAGCGGTCTGATTACACTATACTAGCATTTGCAAACCCCACTTAACAGACTAGGATTGAATTTTTGGAAGTCAAAAGTGTTGATTTAATTTCTGAAACTTAAACTGAGACGCGTTCCAGGATCTATAGCCTACGCATTTGTCCGAATTTGCGCACAGATTAAGCTTGATCAAGTTGAACTCTCAAGGAGAGGGTACCGGCAAAAAAAATTACATATATGAGCCAAGTTTCAGCCGATTTGGCTGAAACTTGGCTCATATATGTAAAATTTTAAAAAAATTAATCCTACACTTTTTTCGACTTGTTGCATGGAAAATGAGTTAGTAAAAAAGATACAAAAAATGGGGTTAGGGGAAATGCATCTCCTCCTAGGGTTTTCTCAGCTAGAGAGCTGATTTTAGGCTCAAAAGAAGCTGAATAAGTTGTTTTATGTAGGAAACTATTTGAAGTTTAGATATTCAAAATAGTTTTTGAAATTTTTGCAAAAATGTCAATGTTTATTAATTTTTCAATTCGCTCCAAACAATTTAATTTACTAATTCGAAAGCCGAAACCACCAATAGATTGTTTGATGGAAAATTAAATTCCGCTTCGTTTGATACCAAAATCATCTCTATAGCTCAAAAACTGTAAGAGGAGATGCGTTTTGAAGTCGAAAAAATATACTTTTCAAGGAGTCCGCGAAGCCAAATTTCCGTTTTCTTTTTATAACTCGTTTTCTATGGCGAAAATGGAAAAGTAGTCGAGTCTAACCCACATTCTTTTTTTCGATTTTACATTTGTGTACTAAATTTCCTTCAAATCGGAACAAAAATAATAATCGTTTATTTAAATAATCCTTTTCTCGAATTTCACCATGAAATTCCCGCCAGATGGTTCAAATTTCATTTCTTTCTTTGTTTGTTTATGTTCCGATTTGGATGAAACTTGGTCCAGATATGCAAACTCGAAAAAGAATGTGGGTAAGACTCCTGTAGTTTTCCCATTTCTGCCATAGTCGAGTTTTTCGAAGAAAACGATTTTTGGAGGGAAACCCCGTTTTCTTTGAATAACTCGTTTTCTATGGCAAAAATGGGATAAGTACATGAGTCAAACCGGCATTTATTTTCAATTATACACCTATCAGCCAAGTTTCAAGAATATCGGACGAATAATAAAAAAGTTTCTGAAGTAAAAAATTAAGTGTTACAAAAAAGCCTCAACACATCCCTCCCCCCTCTCAGCCGCCTATTTCACCCACTTAGGGTTACATTGGCTGCCAAAAATTTTGTCAGCGTGTCCGTGTGATGTATAGCTACTGCTTAATGAGGAGAAACGGATTTTGAATATTTCAAGGTTTTTGGCCCGTAAAGCTATACTTCTCCAAATTGGCAGACAGGAGCGTGTGGCCGATGTTAACGGCAACCCTCACATGCTTGAAAGGGCCAGGATTATTGCTAGATTTATTATTACAAGCAGTTTCAGATACTTTTTCAGGGATCTAAGCTACGAAATTTATTATTTTGGCTACACTCTAGTTGCGAAGCTACTTTAAAAATAGTTTACGCTACCATAAGCTACTCTTCCCATCGCCTCATCAATGATCTTGATCTTAACTCCAGCAGCCTACAGTTGATTCTGCTCAATAAAGGCACCGGTTAGAACGACCTGCCGCATAATACGACCAATTCTGTAACAACGGATTCGAAAGTTGTGCACGAGATAGAAGATAGCTTCGCTTGTTACGGACAACGTTGCGTTGAGACGGACCAATTCATTATCAATAATTTGCTTATAAATAATCATGGAGTATAACATTCGAAGTAGAATAATTAATCAGTTGTGGTAAACTATTTCCTCTCAGGATGCATTTTAAGTTATAGTAGGCCAGTATATGGTTTAATTAACAGATGTCTTCAAGAATGTTCATATGCCTACAAGTAGCGTCAGCATCGCTTTTATTTCCCCATGGCATTCAAACTTCGAAGTAAAAGGATTTTTTTTATTACTTTAGTGCCTGCAAATTGTTGTAATTTGCTAGTTTAGCTCTATAATACATGACAAAATAAAAATTCTCATTGGCCAAACAACATCGCTACCCAACTCTGAAGGGCACCCGTTGAGGCTCAGACTTGACCCGTTACTGCAGCCAAGGCTATTGCCGTCCCTCCACAGCTGGTTAAGATAAGAAATGATTTTCAGCTTTGGACTTGAAGTTGTTTCGGCCAACAATTGGCATGGGTTATTTGTAGCCGACATAGTTTCTATGCATCTTGACTATTTGAAAAATGTTTGATATTCGAGTCATGTTACCTAAATTACACTAAATACACAAACTAGCATCAAATATTTGTATGGCTAATCCTCACTACTAGAAAATAGTCATTTACAGCAAGTTAAAAGCCGTCTCATTTGGATCATGCATCTCATGCTAGCCCCATAACCCTATGCTACCCAAAATGTGAATCAATTTTCTTAATAAATACACACATCGTATTATCGTTGGTCTACAGTTCTTTGGAGATTCCTGCCATACAGTCCGCTGTATTCGACCGCCTCGAGATCTTGTTTCTAATCCTAATCAGCTGAGGTTTTTAGTTGAACAGATTATGCAATTCGCAAATAAATATATAGTTTAAATTTTCAAGTATTTAGTTCAATGCCAGTGCAAGTGTGACACATGTGAAGAGTTAAACAGTCATTTCAGACATTTCTGCCAAGAGGTCAGAGAGATCTGCTTCCAACCTCTTAGCTATATATAGAACACGTTTCGTTCGCTTTCTGTCGAGGAAATGAAACAAACAAAAACTTGTTTGCTTTGGCACAAAAGGCTCAATTACTGTCAAAGCTAAGACTTTTATTACAGGATAAGTGCTCCATCTGATTGTAAATTATCAAGCTGTGAGCTCTGTCTATTGTTAGGTAGAGCAATTATAATCTAGGTCTCAGGTAACCAAAAAATTCCAACGGTTTTCTTAAGGAATTGTCTAACAGAAAAAGACAGAAACTTTTGGGTTATCGGAAATATTAAGGAAATTCTAAGTCAGATTAATTCTGAAACCTATCGAATGCTGATGAAAAAAAAATGTGTATTTTTGGGCGTGTAATCTCAATTAAATTTTAGGTTAGACCAAAGGCGTAAATAGCTTGATAAGACGTAAAGAGTACCATAATATACAACAATACTGTTTTTCACATTACTAAATATGATTGCCAGATTCAGTGTGACTCTCGTATTACTATATTAAAAAAAAAAAGTTTCCACCAGTGTCTATTAGAAATTTTCGGTGGAACAACGTTGGCATATGGTAGCTCCGCACACAGTCGAGAAGAGAATCAGTGTATCCGAGTTGCTACAGAGCTGCTCGATCACAAGGCGTGTTTACTTATTTGTTTATTTCTTCTTTATTTACCAAAAAAAAATTATACGGGTCGACTGTCACATATAAGTGACTGTGCTTAGTTCAATACTCTTCCTTGCCATGATCAATGGCATTGGGCACCAATACAAGTTGCGGATGGCACACAAATATTAGCAGGGATACAGTAAATGGCAGAAGCATGGACTGAGAAAGTAGATTTAACTAACATCTTACACTTGGCATCAGGTAAAAACATAACCTTGAGCGAAACAAAATTTCAAATATTACGATAAAAGAAAACTCCTCCCATATTGAATCGGCATCCTACACGACGAGTGATTGGGTGAAATAGGGAAAAAATAATTTTTTAAAAGATCTTGGGGTGGAGAATGCAGGACAATGTTATTTTTGAGGAGCACGTGACTAGAGTTGTTATCAGAGGCAAGAAATAAAGCAGATGGGTGCTTCGAAGTTTCTCTTCACAAGGGACAGACATGATGCTCAACCTCTGAAAACAACTGATGCTGCAGAGCATAGAATGGATAAAGGAAAAAATCCCCGGTAGGAAAAAAGCCCTAGAGGAAAAAAAAGCTACGGGAAAAAAACCCGGTAGAAAAAAAAACAAATTTTATTAAAATAAGGTTAATTATATGTATTGTACTGATTTTACCTACCCTAACCAAACAAAACTAACCGGGCCTAACCTTGTCGAACTTTTTCTAATTGAACACGCAGCCTAATCTGACCTCATCTAACAGTACTATACACAACCTTTTCTGACATAACATTACCTAGCTTATTCTAACCTAGCTTAACCTAACCTAACATTACCTGACCTAACCTAACCTCAGTTAACTTGACCTGAACTTTTTTCTATAACTGCCATTTATAAAATGAAAAAAAACAGGCCTCGCCCACCTAACCTTGCCTTATGGTTTGAATCCGTGTGTAATCACCTAACTTTTCGTATTTAAAAAATTTTTGTCCGATACGTCCAGGAAGCAAAGAGTGCAACGGGAGGACTCAATGGGACCAAAATAAAACGTACAACTGACCGCATGTCGATCGCCGAATGACGTCAGACCGAGGAGTCGAAGTAATTGAGGATCGGACCTCAGACCTTTGTAGGTTGGGTTCTTAATCTTACAAAAAAATGTATGCAGTTTTATGTTCTTGACGCGAGATAATCCATAGGATAACTTATTCCTCAAACTTTCTGTACTAGACGACAATCATTTTACTGCGTTATGTGTGTGAATGGGTGCAGCTCAAGTAGCTGGCCAGTCAGGAGCGGGAGATTGAATGAATTATGGCTAATAAATACGGTGACATGTTTAAATATGTTCTGTGAAGAGCTTCCTGGATAAGGCTAACCCGAGATACCAGATTTTTGGACTTAGATAGAACTGGTCCAAAAGTAAAAATTGGGCTCCTATGCATAAAGCCTAACCTTACCTACTAACCTAAACTAACCTCACCTAAGCTAATCTCACCTTACCCAACCTTACCAAGCCCAACCTCATCTAACCTAACCTCACGTACCTAACCTAACAAAATCTAACTTAACCTCACATTACCAATTCCAGAGGTTCTTACTACCCATATTCGCACATGCAAATGCTAGGTCAAATTTAGCATAGCCTAATGTTATTTAGTATACTTCAATAGGCTGTAAATTTATTCAAATAAATCAATAGAACTCTCAAATATAGCTTCAAGAGAAAGCGGAGCTTTTTTCCTACTGGGGCTTTTTTCCTGTCAATTTTTGTTTTTCGGGATACCCATAGAATACTGTTCAGGGTTCACCGTTGACCTCTCTGATTACCAAGCAAACGGACAGAATTAAAGCGCCTAGAGGCGATCCACATCATTTACATGCTGCTAAAATTCGAGACTTGCAATAATTAAATTATATAGAAAGACAAGCTCTCCTTCATATGTACTCAATTCAACAGAGATTCGAGAACATCACAATATTATATGTTTAAAAAATTGAAGATGAGATTACTTTCAATGCCACTGGGGGATTGTTGCCTATGACTCGGAGAGTATTGGTCTATTGGTCGCACTTGTGAAGTTCGATCTCCGATGAAAAATTATGGTGACGCAATAGCCGTAAGGCAGCCTAATAGCTTCAATGTCCGGGAAGAGTGGCTGGCCAACAAAATGTCCAGTCACATTCAAAACGGCACCGGTGTTGAAACTGTGAAGTTTAAAAATTTACTGGACACGTACTTTCTGAAAGTTCCAGACAAATCAGCTGTATGCGGCTACGTGCACTGTTGAAATAATTCGCTGTTAGCCCTCTCGATGGTCACGGAATGCAGCATCACCTCTGGACAAGATATGCGGTGAAAGCAACGCCACCTGAACCTCGTCAAAGAATCGTCAAAGCATCTAGGTAAGATATTAGCCTCTTGGATAACTTCCAAATTACAGAATACACTATTGAGTCTCACCGTAAAGTTAAAGCCTGTCGAGCCAACGTAGCACTTGCTCGAAACCTGGGCGTTATGAACGTACAACTAACATACTAATATATTAAAGTAAACATTCTGTAACTCTACCCCCTCTTTTTTGACGGTATCTTTTTACAATGAGTGAAACAAGTTTCAGAGTACATCTTCACATAGTACTAATATTCGTAGATCACCAAATTTTACTTAGGGCATGAAATTAGCTAGAAGAATTTTCTACAAATTGTTCTCTAAGTCGGTGTAAACAGAAAAAATATGAAAATCAACCATAAAGTTGAAGCGTACGTGTCAGTCGACGTCTCGAGCAATGCCATTCTGACGACAAGTTAACTTTTTCTGTAGAACTGCAAATAGCATAACTGAACAGCTCTAAGAACACCGTAGATTCTCAGATTTGCCTACTAATACATAATATACAGCATTACTAATACTAGTTACGGAGTCCTGTCACATAAAGAGGAGGCCACGCACAGGAAGAAAAAAAAAACATGAATACACTCAGCCTATACCTGCAGACTTCATCAGAACTGAACATCTTCTTCTCACAGCAAAGCGAAATTACCGACAAAAATTAAGCACAATTTGCTGCAGTCTTTCAGAGATAACCTTGTGACACTTGCTTACTCCTTTTCCGTGTGTAAAGTTAATGCTAAGATCAGTGTAGAGCTAAAGGCATGAAGGCGTTGACATCTGAATTCCCAATTGGCAATTTAGGTGTCGTTCGACAATAAATTATGGACCTGTCTGGTCATTAAGATAGGTATAAAGCGCGCTCGTACCTTTGAAACATTACTGTTGTAGGTGTTAGAAGCAACCTGGTTTCTTCCAGTCGGCTGAAAACTCTATTTTTTGAGTACAAGCATTCTCTAGCCGCTGCTTTTCAATATTCTTATTAATGACATTCATAACCAGCTTAATGACAGTGGAGTTAATTGTTTCATGGGTCGACGCTGCATTAATGCAATCAGTCACGCTGATGATATAGTGCTTCTTGCTCCTCATCACAGTTATCTCCAAAGGCTAGTTGCCATTTGTGACGATGCAGCTCAAGAACTACACGTTAGATGTAGTGTATAACACGAATATGCCTCTGTGCATGTTGCTTGAACCTCAAAGCAGCAAGCAGTGCAGGATTAGGTATACTCTGCTACGCGGTGTGAAGTTAGTCTATGTAGACAGCTTTCTGTATCAGGGACATCTCATTGATGACAAACTTGACGACTGCGCAGACATTGGACTGCAGATTAGGCCCTTAAATGCCACTGGCGATCATTATTACGGCAGTTTAATAGATATTCTTTGAATGTCAACATCCAGCTGTTTAAATCTTATTACTATCGATTAAATGGCAGCTCTCTTTGGGCCAGATTCACTGGACAGGCCATCAGGAAGTTGCGTGTAGAGTACAATGACATATCACGGCGGTTGGTGAGTGTGCCCAGATACACAGGGGCTATGTGATGTGTTTGCGTCGTATGACGTAGAGTGTCTCAATATTCTTGCTCAAAAATGTGCATATAGCCTGCAAATGAGAGTCGAAAACTCTGATAACTCGATGCTCCATGGTATATACTCTTATCCAAATTATCAGAGTTCGACGCTTAAGCAGCGGTGGGTTAGAATACTGTACGTAGGTGATAACTTCCATGATCGGAATGACCTCTAGTTGATGTGCCTACTGCCTGCTAATTTTTTCAGCTTCTTTGCCGTTGCACGCAGAGATAAACTCATATATCTTCCCTTAGCCGCTTGGGGTCCTGGATGATGCGTTATGCGAAGTACAGTAGGACCATATGTGGGCCTGTTTGTATAATAACCACTGAGATCTATTTCAAATTTATATTATAATCATTGTCATCGGCCCCTTGGCCAGATTACTTATTATGCATGGAACTGTGTCTCCGGATCACACAGTAGAGAGGTAAGCTTGAGTCACTGGCAAAGTCTCTGCTCTGCACAATCACAGCAAACCTGTATTACTTTCTTTTCTATTTATTATCAATGCTTATGTGTGAGAACGAGCTGTTTAATACCATTGGTGTCTGCACGTGAAGGCTGAGTGTACCCATGTATTTTCCTTGTGCGTGGCCACTAATTGATGTGACTGGGCCTAATCACTAGCTTGAACTTTGTTTACTTTGTACTTGTAACTGCATTTGTAAACCTACTGTGTTCTTAATAACAGTTATTATTATTATGTGTTTGGAAGTTTTCAGAATAACCGATCAAAGGTCGACTCCTGAAACTTGATTCAACGGGTCAAAGCGAGCACTTACCTGAAGCTTAGGCCAAGCCAAGTCTGTAAGTTTCCAGCAAATCTAAAGTATTCCCAGTCTCATTCACGTGTTTAATTACAACGGTTGGAGCAATAGTCCGCAAGCATCAAGTGACTGGGGCGGTCTCCAACCTGCAAAGAGCTGGAGCTCCGCGTAAGATCATGGGTCGTCCTCGGCGCTACATGCTACGTAAGGTGATTAATGACCCCATG
>LQNS02278089.1:16450346-16461440 GCA_001587735.2 Parhyale hawaiensis | reverse complement strand
TCTTTTGTTTTCTCCACCCGCTGGGTTGGTTGCGTGGGGGTTTGTTAACCTCATGGAGTTTCTCCGTTCCTACGTCGCCAGCCTGGTGTGATTTAATAATAATAATAATAGTATAGTGCTAGTGTGATATTTGCTCATAAGTATACTGACTGTCTGAAGGTCAGAACCAGGAAATGTGCTTACAGTCTTAAATCCAGGATAGAAAAATCAGCTAATTCGCTGATAAACGTGGTCTGCGATGGCCCTTGCTACAGACTGTCAAATATGTATAGCCGATGGCAGCGCATACTCTTACCAAACAGAGGTCAAACAATGAGCCGGAANTGTACTAAGGCTATCAAGCGCTCTCTGTATTTAATTTAAGTCTAGTGATAAGCTATGTTTAACATAACTATTGTACCACCCCTGTGAGTACCTAATAAAGTTGATTGATTGATTGAATCCATTTCTAACCGGATCTACGCCGGCAAATCAAGGGATCCTACTCAAAATCAAGAAATCCAAGATGGCCACTCTGCGCATTGCCGATTTTGATATTTTGTCATAACTATGGTTGTATTTGGCATAGAAACATGATTTTGGTGTCGATTTATAAGTTTTTTGGGTCAATGAATTCCATGAGATGCCGTAAAATACCATAATATGTGATTCAAACAAAATTCAAGATGGTTGCCTTTTATGCATAATGCAAATAATTGTTCTTCTTATTGGTGCCCTATAACAGTGAGTATTTTTTTATTGGTGCTCCATAATGGTGAGCATCTTCTTATTGGTGCTCCTTATTAGTATCTCCAAATATATATATATATTTTACTATACAAAAAGATTCTCGTGATTTCGCTGTTCGGTGGTATTTCAATTTTTATGCTCGTGTGCATCTGCGTGTGTCAGGGCTACATTGCGGAGTCTGTTGAGTAGACCAGCAGAGCATCGCCGGGATCTTCCATGAAATCAGACGCCAGGTTCCAAATGGAGTAGCGTTATGGTCCACTCAATATTACTATTACTGCATCAGCACAAGCAACCCTTTTGTTGAATTAGTCATGAAGCTATTATTTGCATCAATCTCACCATCCCATCCAAAAAGTTCGCTGTTCCACAAAATCTACCAAGTCCACAAAGTCTACCAAGTCCACAAAGTCCACCAAGTGCACAAAGGCCCCTAAGTTCCCAAATTCCCATGCCTAGGTCTGTACTTATTAATAAGCCGTTCCCGGATTCGTACATATCCTGGATACGGTTTTTGGAAGGCTTCGTACAGACGGTCTGTTCAATGCTTAACAAAGGATAATTTAATACTATAAAGAAAATAAGAAAGTATAACCTAGACTTTAGAAGCCACTGCTAAACCTAAGCCCCATCTAATGAAATTCTTGCACAACAGTGCTATTTGTGACCAGATGGACGTCATTATTTTCATTCTCTCCATTTATTTCTTTGTTTTACGAGCGAATAAATGGCTTGACAAGCTATTAATTTCCTGCTTGATAATTGTATGTTGCAATATTTTTGCTGAAATAATACCCAGAAACTTAATAAATAAAATATGATTTATGAACTGCTCTCTTTGCTTTTAGTGTTATGTGAAATAGCCACTAGAGCAGTAAAAAATGAAGAGAATAAGATTCATAGGTTGGAATAAAATACAGAACCGTCACCTGAAGTGTTTGGGGACTCCGTCCTTACAAGGCCGGTCAAAGTCGAACTAAGTCAAGACCACTTGCCCAAAACCATCACACAAGAGCGTTGGTTTTGCCGTCTACAGACTCATGTTGCAGGTGTTGAAAGCAATCCAAGACCGCTGAATGCTCTATAATACGGAACATGATTGAGTTTCCAGCCGTCTCGTGGCTAACTGGAACAAGTTAATACCAAAGACTGAATCGAGCGGGACGAAGTCAGGACACCTGCCTGAGATTTCGGATGAGTGGCTTCGCTTGGATCGACTTTGACTAGCCAGTCGAACGACTCATTGCACTCACAATTTCAAGCTTGAAAATTATTAACTGGAAAGTAAGAGAGGTCCATCACTTATTGTAGGATTACAAATGTTTTCTGAAGGTTCTATTGAAACTTTTGTAAATAATTTATTGGTGTGCAACTTGTGAAGGTTGGTGTCCTTTAAATCTAGGTAAATTTGACTAAATTCCTTTCGGTAACCTCATTCAGAAGTTACGTATATATGCTGAGTGTAGCACAATATATATATATATATTATATATATAGCTCTTTAGAATATTGTGTTGCAGAAATATAGGCACAGATTGCGTCTCTTTATATTTAGGCTTCATGAAAAATTTTGCCAATTTTGCAATATCTGAGTTACACAAAATATGCTCATTCATGACCAGTAATGGAAGCTAATCAGCCTCATCCAGATTAAGAAAACAGCAAGGAGGCGTGTAGTTATAGCATATGCTACGTACATTAATGAAAGTCTCAAGTCATGATCTAAAAGAATGTGAAGTCAATTTCACTTTCCAATTGAGAAATTGCTTCACATCATTGCCATGCCTCTACGTATAATAATAAAAAACAATGCGTGTTGGCAATGTATTCATAATAATAATGTATTCATAATAATAATGTTATATACGTATCTATCTTGGTGCTATGATCAACAATCGTTTAAATGATGCAAATAACATGCATTTTGATATAATAATAGTAGTAAGGTTATCGCCAGCATCTGTGGCCAAATAAGCTCAAAGTGTAGAAAAGTGTTCCTTTCTATTCTAAACATTAAGTTACAAAATCATTAATAATTCAAGCAGACAGTGTAATGAAACTATCTCAAGGCGAGTAGTAGGAGCCAGAGGTAGACCTCAAGCATCTTGCTCTTGGGTTGAAGTAGATGCTGTAAAAAGCATTTGCAGTGCAACTGGAATACCTCCATCTCCGAGGTGAGTTAACCACACTTCCCATGATGTACCCGAAAGAAGCTCTGCACGAAGATGCGGCTCCGCAACCATCGGGGTACGCTCCCAGATTGCGCGCCAGAAGTCGAGCAGCGGTTCTTAGCCCGCTGAAGTTCCCGTCATCTTCATAGATAGCGATGTTGTAAGCCATTGAATTTGCGTGGTAGCAGACACCTCCTCTCATGAGCGTCCCACCTGTTGGCGACGTATCTATTTGACCGTAAAAATTCAGGTACAAGTCACGCTTCGTCATGAAATGAACCACATCGTAAGAATACCTGTAATACCTGTAGATAAAAGAGGCGAATTTAAGTAAAGTATAATCAAGTCTCGCGTGGGTACTGTTATGAAGATTCAACAATAGGTTGTCTACAGCGGAAGAAGGGGCATATCGGACTCCTTTGAGACGAGGGATGACTCTGGCTCTGGGGTAGGCCGATCTAAGTATAATCTCAATCCTATACCAGTAAGCCTTCAGGTAATTCACTAGCTTTGAGCTGGACGATTCAAATGCCTGGTACAATTCATAGTCTACTACGACCATCACTTCGACGTAGTAGGATATAGAGTACAGTTTAGTTGTTTCGTCGTTTTTCACCTTTACGTGTATATTCTGTTCATTTTGGGACTCCTCAGATAAGGAGAGACTATTGATAGAGTTGTCTACGAGCCTTGTAGCGTAGGGGTTCTTTCCATCGTAGCTCAACGAGATGTCACTAGAGATCATGCCTTCCACAGTCTGCTTCTCAGTTGAGTACAGGACGGCGTTGGACTCTTCATCTTCGTAGAAGTCGGCATCTTTCTCCAGTTTTACCCTAGACCTTGCCTCAATAGTACTATCATCATCTAGCATAAGTTGAGTGATGTCAACGTGAGGGATCTTGATCTTTTTCAGCTTGAGTTCGTGATTCTCTCCGAAGGCTCCGACACTCACTAGAAGTTCGGCTTCGCTGGAACGTTCATGGTGGATCCTGACAGTGGCGGGGCTGCGTTCTTCGTTGAATTTGGAGCCAAGACACGCCGAAGCGAGCAGCAGGCCCCTGATAACAAAGACAGCATGTTGTAACATCGCTGCGGCTTCACGGTAAAGTTTGCCACAAAGTTATTGATATCAGCAGCTGGTAAAGAAGAAATGGTTTCACTGACAGCTGATGTGGTTCTCTGCTGTGAATTTGAAAAACACTCCTTGTTATATAGGAGTTAGGCAGCGAAAATTTTATTAAGAGTGAGTGCTGCTTTCAATGAATAGAAACAAAAGTTTTTTTTTATTCGTTTCACAAGCTGATAATAACTTTGTAGTGCAGTCATCATTGCACATTGTTCCAGATAATCGGGCAATTCTGATTTGTAAAGAGTAATGCTGCAGTGATACACAATACCAGCTATTGTGATTCACAGCTTTTAATAGCATTTTGCAGTTTTGAAGCGAATGGAACTAAAAAATCATTTCCAATGTTAACTGCCTTTACAAAAGGTCTTTTATTTCTCGGTGGCCATGGAAAGCTTTGCATTGAATGAAAGTGAATGAGCTGCAGTCATGTTCCGTGCATCATATTCACTGCATTCCCCCTATGTTCATATGAANTGGAACTAAAAAAATCATTTCCAATGTTAACTGCCTTTACAAAAGGTCTTTTATTTCTCGGTGGCCATGGAAAGCTTTGCATTGAATGAAAGTGAATGAGCTGCAGTCATGTTCCGTGCATCATATTCACTGCATTCGCCCTATGTTCATATGAAGAAGTGAGAAAGAACTCGTCTGTGCGCAGTTCATATCTGTTCTATAGACCATTGTCTCTGCATTATATACAGTTCTGCAGAAAATATTGTCTGTATTACTTACAGTTCTGTACATCACAGTCTGTATTATGAACAGTCCTGTGCATCATAGCCTCTGTACTATGAACAGTTTTCTGCATCAAAGTCTCTGTATTATAAACAATTCTAAGCATCATTGTCTCTGCACTGTGCTGTAAACAGTTCTGCTCACCACAGCCTCTGTTTAATGAACAGTGCAGAACATCATAGTCTCTGTATTATGGACAGTTCTTTATTCCATACAGAAGTGAAACTTGTCAACTGTTAGAATCCAAATTTATAAAACGGCGTTGCTTTGCTACAATTAAGGGATCTTTATCCCATAATACCGTATTTGCGTGGCAGAAATTGCCCAAGTAGAGAAGCAGAACTGCATGGTCAAGATACGATTCGGAATCTTTCTTTTCTTGAGAAATGAAAGCTATTTATTAGGTGCATTATAATGACTGTTGTTCAGTGGGAGGTTAAAATTTGTACCCAGAGAGATCTGTTACTAACTTATTGCAAATATTAGTTTGCATTTTGTGTCTACGTACATAGATATAAATATTAATATAAAATCATCGTCTCCCAGTGAATTTAAATTATCTCTGTGGAACTTGTACTCAACGAGCTCCCTAGCGATAACTTTCTGTTGGTGTTATTTCAAACAATCATATCTAGTTAACATCAAAATTCAAGCCCTCTGAAATTTGTACCAGTGAGCTATCGACTGTTAATCTATTGCTGTTATTAGTTTGAATCGTCGGATTTGTACGCATATCTCCTAACCAATTCTCACCCAAGGAACTCTTTACCGATGAACTTCCTCTAGTATTAGTTTAAATTAGTTGCTTTCTTGAAATTATAATAATATCTTGCTTAAATTTGTATTCAGAGAGCTCTATACCGATAATCTATTGTTGCAATTACAATAGTGCTAGGAAATTTGTAGCCAAAACTATCTACTGAAGCCTTTTACTGATACTATTCTAAAAAAAGTACCAATATCATCGATTGACTGGTGTGGCAAAGGCAAGCCCATTAGGCCCAACTTGTCGGGAACTTCAGACAGAAATGCTATTTATACCACCATAAATCGTGTTGCAGGTGTAGTAGCAGTCCGATAATTTACCCTGGAGATGCGTGAGAAATCCATGTTACTGTGCAAGATAATTAAAGTGCGTTTTTGGAAGTTTCCAGGGTGAAAGATTTAGGGTTAACCGAAACTCTGTTCAATAGCGCTACACCAATGCACTTGTCTGAAATTTTTGACAAAATAAATCCAATGGGCTTAGCTCAACTTTCCTTTGGCAAACTAGTCGATGATACCTCATCATTTGAGGAAAAAACTTACAACAGATGATGCTTGTCCATAGAATGAATACTACATCGTGCATATGCATGCTACTTTTTCTCTTTTTTGGTCAATTTTGCATTTGAGCTAATGAGCTGGAACCAAATACACAATCCAAATATATCTTGCTGGTAAATATTGAACAAATGTGTACGATGCTAATTCTTGCATTCACTTAAGAGTAAATTATAGTCTATTGAATTACTGCAGAAAAATTTGAACGTTATATTTTTGCAGACTGTTTTTATAAGAATCTAGTTTTAAAGTAATAAATGCGGCGTGATACTAGGTGGCTAATAATATGCTGTTAAATATGATTTAAAGAAACAAATTTAGTTCAGTTTATATTTGAATAATATTCTATGTCCTAGTACTTCAATGAACTGACATTTTGTAAAAAGAAAAAATAAATAAAAAATGGAGACTCGTTAGTAGGTGACTTGATTCTCACAAGCGAATGCTCGGATGGTAATGTTCTATGCCTAGGGTGAGTGCCCATCAATACAACTTATGCGCGTGCTAGAATTCTCGATAAACATAAAAACATAGAAGCGCTGACCATACTATGAAATACATGTATGTTGGTTACTTGGTACCAATATTAAGGGGAGAGGGGGTGGCTAACTCATTATTGGGGAGGGGGGGGGGGCTCAAGCCCTCCCCAGATCCTCTTTATCCCCCCTCCTTCCCTTCTTGGAGCCGTAACAGTATCTCTTGTGCGCTAAGTACGCGAGTACGTACGGTGCTACACTGCCGCATTTTAGTTCTTTACGGTCAAAACATCGTTGCCGGTCGTAGTTATCTATGGTGACTTTCGTATTACTGATGTATTATCTAGGAAAATTTCAGCGCCTACAGGCAATAGTGAAGTTGTATCACTGTTATGTCTTTCATCAAGATATATTTGCTGCAGTTTCAAGTATACTGGCCTTAAATCCTGTATACATTGCGTGGTTATTATTCAAACTTTGGTCCTCATATATATGGCAATATTTTTTGTCGACTTTGTTTGTCTATCTATTTGTCTGTCACTAAGATAAGTCACAAATTTATGCTCGGATTTTTGCAGATTTATAGAGATTGTAACAGATAATTAACTGTTGGTGAAGATCCGTTCGATACAGTTGATTTTCCACTCCTTTTTCTTACTACCATAACTCAAAAAGATATGGGCGGGCTTACATGAAATTTACTTAAGTCGTTACACATATCAAAAAGAGTAAAAGACTAAGGTAAATGAAAAGTAAAGCCCAAAATTATCTATTTGTTCGTTCGTTTTTTTCGCTGTTCGATTTTAATATTTTTAAGCAAAGTAACTCAGAAAGTTAAGAATTGATAATTATGAAATTTACAGGAATTGTTAGTAATGGTAAAAGACATAAATGATGAAATTTTGGTGATGATCGGTTGGTCTGTTTGTGTGTTTGACTAATGTTTGTCAGTATGTTTGTCTACAATATAACTGAACAAGTTATTGATGGATCTTCAAGTAAATTACAGAAGCTGTTATTACAGTCGAAAGCCACAAATGACGTATGAGCTCTCAGAATACTCTGGTTTGATTATATGTACTTCTAGATTCTTCCTAGATCTTTTCAAGAAGTGGAATCTACGGTGTTTTCTACGTTGAGAGATTGATCCTTCACTTCGGGTGCTATACAAAACTAGAGCACTCTGAGAGCGCATACTTCCACCAAGCAAGGCAACGGTAACGAAAAAGTCAAATTGGGTTTCAAACCATGAGTTTTTGTGTCAACATCGATATCTAATCATTCGTGCCTTTCGATAGCATTAACAGTTTCTGCAAATTTCTTGAAGATCCGTTCATAACTTTTTGAGTTATGCTGCTAACAAATATTAGAATAAACATAAATCAATCACACAAACGGACCAACCGATCAGCTCGAAAATTTAGTCATCTATGTTTTTTAACATTATGAACTATTCCTGTAAATTTTACAATGATTCATTCAGAACTTTTTGAGTTATTGTGCTAACAAGCGCGAAATAAAACACCGCAACAAATAAATGAACGAATTCGCAGATCATCACAAAAAATTGGACATTTACTCTTTGTAGCAACTCATAGAACTTTAATGAAAATCCTTTCATAACTTTTTAAGTTATGGCACTGAGAAAATTAGACAGACAAACACACAAACGGATGGACGGATTTCCACCAAAAGTTAATCATCTGTTACTGTTAACGCACGTAACATCCCTGAAAGTTTCGTAAAGATCGTGAAGATCTGTTCACAACTTTTTGAGTTATCTTGATGACAGACAAAGAGACAGAAAGACAAACACGACTAAAACTTAACCTCCTTGGCGCAGGTTAATACCGTTTAACATTAGGAAACATATAAAGCGCTGGAGGGCAGCCGTTTGATTTGCTTGAGAACCGCGAAATTTTGTATCAAGATATTGTAATCGAAACGACGAGTTTATATATTTACCACTTAAGTTCCCGTTTGAGGACGGAAGAACGTACCGTAAGTGGAGCTTGTTACAAAAAATTTAAATATCCTATTTTTGAAAAATAAATATGATATTACACACAGATTTGTTAAGTCTACCCTTTTCAACTTATGAAGTGAATACGATGTTTCTGTCCTCGGTAATCCAAATGACAAGTTTTACGTGATGGAAACAGTCTTGAGTAATTATTGCAGGTACGCTCCAAGAACAATTTACTCTAAGAACAAAGGTTAGTAAGGTGAACGTATCTCGCTTGTGTAGAAACTAGCAATAGTGTGAATGTAATGGACTATGCACAATAGACAAAAAAAGTTGCTTCGAAACACTGTGCTCATTTTATATCTGATTTAAAGACACAAACAGATTTCTCATGTAGTTGCCTTTAGAACGATTTTTTGTGTTATTCAGTTCTTAAACTGGGGTATGACTCGAATTAACGCCTAAATCGTTTCTAATTAAGGCGCATTTCTGTTCATAAAGCGAGGTAAAGCTCTATTAAAATGTGACTTTTTGGGATATAAAAAGGTATTTGCACAAATTACCGATTCGTATAGTTAGACTTTGCAGGAATTATGACTACCTACCCTTTGAGCACAATTGCCATATGTTTATTATTTTTCTGTAATCCTGCACTTTTTTCTCCACTTTCTATCTATTTTAATTTTGTGTCAATGTATCAGTAGTGTTCTATTGGTGCATCCATGTTTGCATTCTCAAAATTAAGCTTGTTTATTTTACAGCACAGCAGATGAAATTTTTATGATTCCGAAACGTTTGGTTTTTATAAAAAATGAAACTTTTAACTGTGGCTCTCTCATTTTTTAGTAAATTTTAGATTCCCTAGTAATCGCTCCACTGGTGAAATGAAGTCATAAGCTATACATAGTCAGTGACGTAAGCTTATTTGATGAGGAGAAACTGAAAGTTTTCAAAATATAAGCAGTGTACCGGTTATATACAGTATGTCCTAGGAAAATGCAATATGTTATTGAGAACTGCATTGCATGCCAATGAATTGCCCCGTCACATCTTAGCCTACATCTTGCTATTATTTTGTAATAAGAAAGTAGCGTTTTTTTTTTGAGCGAATTGTCTTATGTGAGCAGGTATGCCAATAATGTAACGTTGTCTAATATAGTAATTATTGCAGCCCTTCATAAATCTTACTATTTTTGCGAATTGTACCTAGTAATTAAAATGAGAAGTAAATACAATCACTCAAAGAACGGAAAGGTAATAAAGAAATTTCAGAGTATAATTAACTACTCTTGTCCTGATTACAGTACACATGCTAGTTAAAAAAATGGTTTCATGTAAAATCCAATAATTTTGATCAACAGTTAACGTGGTAAAAATATAAATTGCAGACAAAGATTTTTTGCATGTTATTTGTATACATAGGGAGCGAATTTTTCGGTCGAAAGCGAAAGTCTGACAACAGGATACATCAACTGACTGTCGTCATAGGAAGTAGTGGAATACCGGGCATATCTGAGACGAGGGATGACTGTGACTTTTGAATCAATCATTATACGCCGACGATATATCAAATACCAGTAAGCCCTCAAATATCATAGCATACCAGGCGTGCGTCGAAAGATCCAAAGGTCAGGGTCAAGAAAAAGTGTACGACAACCATTACTTCCACTTAGTAGGTGATGATTAGCCGATTTGTTGCCTCTTTCATTTTTTCTTCTATGTCATTCCGTTCATCTTTAGACTTTTTAGACTTTTTTCACTACGGAAATCCTTTCAATAGAGTCGTCAGACATGCTAGTAGCATCGAGGTTATCGCCCTGATGACTTAAGGAAATGTTTAGAGTTTCATGCCTTCCAAGGTCTGGTCCTCAGTCATGTGCAGACTGCTTTGACGTTTCATCTTCAAAAAACTCGGCGCTATCATCCATTTTGTCACCTAACTTTGCCTCAATACTACTATTATCAACTAGTATTAGTTGATAAAGATCAACCTGAGAAATCTTGATATTCTTCAGGTTTAATTCACGATTGTTACCAAAGGCATAGACACCCACTACGAGATCGGTTTCACTGGAACATTCATGGTGAATCCAAAGAGTGGCGGGGTTGTGGTTCTCATTGACTTCGGAGCCAAGACAAGCAGAAGCGCACAGCAGGCACCCGATAAGAAAGACTGGATGTGGAAACATCGCTGCAGCTTGATGGTGTGGTCCCTCTACCACAAAGTTGTCGATGTCAGTAGCAGGTAAAGGAGAAGTTATTCTTTCGACAGCTTGTGATATTATCCGCTCTAAGTCTGCAATAACAGTCCCTGTTATGCAGGAGACAGGCAGTACAAATTTGCTTAGTAACAAAGCTTACTTTCTATGGATGACACAAAAGAATTTGTATTAATTCTGCGACCTTGCAATAAGTTGCAGCGCAGTCATTGTTGCAAACTGCCTCAGCTAGTCGAGCAATGGTGACTTGCATAGACTAATCCTCGAGCAACAGAGAATTAGAGCCGTTGGGGAACACCTGTTTTAATACGGTCACTCATTCATAGCGAATGCAATTCAAAGGATC
>LQNS02278089.1:16429938-16446306 GCA_001587735.2 Parhyale hawaiensis | reverse complement strand
TTCAGCCAGTTTAAGATCTCCAAACGCCAGCTTCAGTCACGTGACAAAGCCATGTGTTTACTCGCCCAGGGAAGGCTTGCGCGTACTCCTCCCATTGAAGCTCCTTGGTACCTTATATACCGCTTCTCGTCTCATTCACAACATATAATGTTTGTTCTGTTTATGGCGCCTGACGTTCTTAATAGGCCAGCCAGATATGTAGTTAGGACACACTGGAGGAGAATAGGAGGAATCAAGTTCCAATTTTAGCTGCTACTTTTCGCAGGTCTTATGTAGAAGATTCACTGACTGTCTTGGGACATTTTTCAGCCTATGTATGCATGATACGATTCCGAGGACATCATAATTGAAGAACAATTTTTTCCTTCTGTTGAATTTGCAAAGTTTCTTTAGTATCGGATAGAGGCAACTAGGATTATACGGGACTTAGATATCAACGTTGCTTCTGTTCTGAGGAATTTGAACAGGTTTCAGCTTCATTCATAGCAGCGTCATTGGATGGGTACGGAGGAACGTTTCAATGTTTCGTTAGACGGGCTTCGTCTAAGGCATTATCTTTGACAGAGTTTTTGATCCTGTCCAGCCAAGAAGGTTCTAATAGAGAGGAGCGCACCATCTCTATTCATCCTACGGAAGCGTTGCGAGTAAACTTTTCCCTTAAACTGGCTGAGTGGCTTATCCAATCGGAGAGCGGCACTGTCTTACGCAGCCTATATAGGAAGGAGTCTTGAGCTCAAATCATTATTGCCATTAACCATCGACGAAATTCCGAGCGGATGGAAGTATGTAAAGGAAACTTGTATCCTGTATACCATCTGATGATGAAACTAACAGTGTGAGCACTGGGATAGTAATCTTCAGACACGATTGTCTTTGCAAAATATTGAAGAACTGCCTGTCTGTATCTTCCTTAACTACATGTGCTGACCACTGCCACTACAGCCACTTCAAGGACTCCAAACGCCAGCTTCGATCACGCGACAAAGCCATGTGTTTACTTGCCCAGAGAGTGCTTGGGGGGTGCTCCTTCAAATAGAAGCTCCTTGAGTCCAGCATAAGCTATGTCGCATATTTTTTTAAATGAATTTCTTCTTAGCAGTTCGAGAGACTCAGTCTTGGTTGAAGTTTTCGTTCCCTTCGTGCGAAATTCATTTCACTTATGCTTTCATCAGCTGAATCTCTTAGAAGTAGTTAAAACTTCAAGCTGAGCTGACGCTTTTTATATTCAATGTACATATCAGCCAAATTTCGACGCTTCGGGTTCTATTGGTATCCAGGTTACAGTAAGCCTTAAGCATTTCCCGTAAATCCTCTTGACTGAACTATGTTTTCTTAGTGCAGCTCAACGTTTGCCCAATCCCAAGCTGATGTATTCGTGCCTCATCTTGCAGGGGGATATTTTACTATATAAAAACTCATGGCTGTACAACTTGCTATCAATTGATGGAAGATCCATTTGAGCTAGGTTGACAAAGCCTAAATATTGTTTGAAAGTTCTATACTGCTTAAGAAATACGTATGACTTGCTCGCCATTGGAAGCTGATCCAAAATTCAACAGGACAAAAGCACACAGCACATAATAATATGTAACCAGTTCGGATAAAAATAAAAAATATGCGCAAATTGTCAATTAATATATTTAAAAAAAGGATTGAAAATTTTGCCAAATTTTATACTGTCGTAGTTACACACTGCGCACAATCAAGAAAAATCAGTTATGTTGGTGAACATTTGTAACATAATTTATGAAACCAGAATAATAAAAAAAAAAAACAATATGGATACTGCCATACCTTCAAGAGTTTGAAGGAAACTTTTACCCTAGTCAAGAATATATATTATATATAGTGGTTTGCCTAGCAGTAATTGAAAAAAAATTTCCAGCTAATACACAAATGCTGCACATGACACAGAGTCCTTGATATATAAAATGATTGGTGAGGTATGTTGCCCAGAAAATTCCTACTGTGAATTATGTAAATAACAGTACATCCTCTTAAATACGCTATAAGCATCAATTTTTCATAGATATTGCCATATACTATCAATATGCTACCAAAAATAGGACTAGTAATTTGTTTCATATGGCAAGATTAAAATCAAATGTAAACGACGTCGTGTCTATACGGGCAGCAGGCAGGAAGAATATCAATAACAGATTTATCATTTCACCACTATGATACTTAAGCACTTAATTCAAAGAAATAGTTTGGTATAGACTTAAATAGATAGTATACATCAACGATCAGTGGACTGAAAAGTTAATATAGAGGAGCACTTTTGATTCACCGTTTAGTTTGCAAGTTAGGGGAAATAATGTTTATCAAGTTCCATGATTAAGCGTTAAGGAATGAAGATAGTTTTTTTTTCATTCATGAGCTGCGATCATACGAGACGTGTTTCTCAGTTTATGCTAGGATAGGAGGTAGTACAGTATCCGTGGACGCAATAGCGTTGCCAGTTGGAGCCGCAGCGAGTGCCTTCCAGAGCTGGGTAGTAGGAGTAGAAGTTGTAGTAGGTACCGCCTGATTGGTATCTGCAGATCAGCCTATAGCACTGGACGTATGAATACCTGAAGGAAGGATGGGCAACAGCATTGGAGTATCCAGTCATAATCTTGCACTGAGTGTCAAGAGACTGGGACAGTCCAGGATAGTAGTTAATAAGCGAGTGGGCGGAACCAGAGGTAGACCTCAAGCAACTGGCCCTCGAATTATAATAGATATTGTAAAGAGCATTGGCAGTGCAAGATGAGTACCACCATCTCCTCGGGGAGTACACGGCGTTTCCCATTATGTACCCGTCGTTAGGGTCGCACGAAGATGCACTTCCGGATCCATCAGGATACGCTCCAAGGTTGTTGGCAAGAAGTCGAGCAGCGGTCAGAAGGCTGACAAAGTTTCCATTATCTTCATAGAGCGCAATGTTGTAAGCCCTTGAATTCGCGTAATAGCAGACTCCTCCTCGTCTTAGCGCCCCACCTGTAGGTGACGTATCACTCTGACCATCAACAATAATGTAAAAGTCGCGCCTCGTCATGAGGTGAACCACATCGTACACACCCTTGTGATAGCTGTAGACGTACGAGCCAAATCTGTTTAGAGAATATTCAAGTCTTGCGCGAGTAGTGCCAACAGTATGCAGCCGTTGACTGTCACAAGAGGATGTACTGCAATATCGGACGGTCTTGAGGCGAGGGATGACTCTGGCTCTGCGATCAGCCGTTGCAAGCAGACAGTATATCAGATACCAGTAAACTTTCAAGTAATTTGCCAAACTACTACCTGAAGAACCAAACGTCTGGTACATGTAAGAGTCTACGACAACCATTACTTCAACGTAGTAAGTAATGGAATAACGCTTAGTTGCTTCTTCTTTCTTCTCTTCTACCTCGCTTCGTTCATCTCGCGACTCAATTGGCAAGAAGATACTATCAATAGAGTTGTCAGATATCCTAGTAGCATAGTGGTTCTCACCGTCATGGCTCAAGGAGATGTCACCGGAAATCATGCCTCCAACGGTATTGTCACCAGCCAAGTACAAAACGGCTTTGGAATCTTCATCTTCGTAAAATGCTGCATCATTTTCCAATTTGTCATCTGACTTAGTTTCATCACTAATATTATCGTCGTCGAACGTTACTTCACTTAACTCAACCTGAGGAATTGTAATTTTCTTCAGCTTCAGTTCGTGGTTCTTTCCGAAGGCGCTGAAATTTACGAGTTCAGATTCGCTGGAACGCTCTTGGTGGATCCTGACAGTCGCGGGGCTGCGGTTCTCGTTGACTTCGGAGCCAAGACACACAGAAGCGAGCAGCAGGCACCCGAAAACAAATGCTGAATGTCGGAACATGACTGCGGCTTGACAGCGGGCATCCAGTACGACAAACTCGTCAGTGTCAGCAGGCTAGTAAGCGAGAAGTGGTACCTGGGACACTGGACAGTATTGTGAGGTTCGGGATGCAGTCCCTGTTATATAGATGGGCCACAAAAATTTCAGTCACGAACAAGGGACGTGTTGATTGGACCCAGCAAAAGGTGTCACAATCGTACCAAAAGCTTATCGAGAACACAGTTTATTTCGTTCATTGTTTAGTTTATGTGATGGAGCAATTTCAATTTGTAAAGACTAATTCTGCAAGAAGAGATAATAACAGTCGTTCAACACCTGCCTTGATGAGACTCGAACAGTTGCAGCGCACGCAACACAACACAGAGGGTAGTTTTAAATGTGAACTGCCGTAACAAAGAATTTCTTATTTTTCTGTCGGCCATGTAAATCGAATGTGTTTCATATAATCCGTATACGGTATTCACTTATTTATCAGCTCAGAACCTTCTTGCAACAATGAGAAAAGAATCTAGGTCGTGGATTTTTTTGAATCGGCTCAATGGATTATATTTTTAGTTTTCAAAAGTTTTGTTACGACTTGGAGAAATGAAACAGCTCCATTTACTTTATGTTTTGACTAAACTTGAAACTCTGAGAATCGGAACAAACTCTCTTTTCTAATGCACTGCATCATATCAATTGTAAACTTGCAAAGGATGATTCGGCTACAGAGAATGGTGGGATGTGAGCCGAATTTCATGGAGATTGTAGTTTTTGCAGGGGTGGACTGCCGGTTTTTAAGCACTGTATCAAATTCATTTAGAAAGCTGTGAATGATCATGATCATGATGGCCGCCAGAATTATATGATATGGAGCAGCTGTCTTAATGCTCTTTAGTTTAAAGAAATGTTTGATACTCATAAGCCAATCAGCACCTAATGAAGTAATTGTGAATGGTTTTTCTAAGCATTATTAGGTGGGAAACAGTGCAATGTCAATTGGTGCCTTCACGGGGTGAGACAATTTTATCTAGCAAATTGTTGTCAAATTATGGAGGAAAATGTGATATAGGACCTAGTGTTTATGTAGTAAATATTTTTCTATTTAAGCATAGTTTGATCACAAGAGTGGATAAAAAATGGGGGCATTTCGAAATTTCTGCTTCAATAATAAAGTGTAACTCAAGTAATCAATAGTCAAAACATGAAGTTATGTAGTAAACTTCCTTTCCACCTGCCAGATTATCTTCATATAAATAACAGGAATATTTTAGAAAATAGAAATTTGACATACATCGTTGTCTAGTAAACTAATAGTCCAGGTGACGTAGTTATGACATTATAAAGTTACTCTAGAACTTACCCTGCGCATTAAATATTGAACAGCACTTTGGGCAAATTTGATGAAACTAACTAGCTAGATGGTTTATCAATATATTAAAAGTACTTCCTGCTTAAAAGTAATGTTTTGGGAGCATCAATTGTATAATGGCAACATTGCGAGCAGGAGGGTTAGTACATTGGAAAATCGGAAACCGCCCGACATTGTTGCTGACTCGGGAGCAAATTCGTACACGCTCCGTACATTCGCTGGTAAGCATCCGCTACCTATACGCAGTGTATACGATATTGGTGATGCAGAAACATAACCATTTTAGATTCCCATAGATAATACGGAGAGCATTTTTATGTGGATAGAGAATTACTATGAAATATTCTTTTTCTTGTAGAAAGTTTAATATTACTCTATTAGCTTTCCGCTTCTCCAAGCTCCGTCCGATCATCTTTGTTTATTTTACAATTACTGTATGCAGTTCTTTCTGATGTTCATACGTTCATTTGACTTAATCAAGATTCAAAAATAGCTGGCAATCCTGTGAAATTTTTCAACTATGGAATTACTATTTATCTGGAGTACAATGTGGCAGACGAGTGTTAATGTCGACAATTGTTCAGTAATGCACGTATGGCCGGAGAACCCCTCAAACCGATTGAAAATGAACAGGACAGAATTGGCAGCTTTCACCCAACAAGTGTTTTGGAATTACTATTGCAAACCAACTACAACACAGTCAGCAAGTTGACAAGACTGTAAAAATGGCAAGCAGAGTACTTATTGCAGTATTATTATTAAAAATTTTTAACCCGGGCCACTACCGACAGGTAGAACAACCCAAATGAAGCATTTTGCAACACCGGGAAGCCCGAAACGCTACTAAAGAAATTCCCCCAAAAGGCCACTAACAGCTGAGTTAAACGCCTGTAAGCCAACACAACCGAAAGCCGATGACGGCAATGATTTCCAAACCCCAACAGACCAGGGCACGAAGCACCGACTGAACTGACGAGTTCGGCATCTAATACTCTCTAAAGTGAAGAGTGCGCGTTATCGGCAGCACGTGTAATCCTCTCAAAGATCTTGATGACAGGGACAGAAGAATACAGCCAATGTCTCTCATTGTTGTATACCTTATAAAACATACAGAGTCCAGCCACTTCTCTGTTATGGGACAGATTCACCAGATCATTTACGGTGCACAGCCTGCTGGCTGAACTAACAAGTCGGTCCAATAGACGCAAGTGACTATCAGCAGCTGAAGCCCCAACCGGTGAGCAATACTCCAATACAGGCAGCATAGATGAATCTGCGGACAACCTCACTGCCACCAAACACAGAATTCACCTTACACAGGAGCCCAATCTTACTGGAGACATGTGACATCAGTTCGCCTAATATGCGGCTAAGAAGTAAGTTTCTCATGAAATATAACACCAAGGATCTGCAAGGAGCAAGACTGGACAAAGTGTCATCTATCTTCAGAAGCGGATGCTGCAGTAAAAAAGTCCGAGACTGACTGACAATCATAGAACTGGTCTTACTGGCATTTAGCTTCATACTCCAGGTCTAGCACCATGCACTAATGCTCGACAGATCCCTATTTAGAGACTGGGCGACATCATTACTCATTCTAGGGGCAGGTATCACTGTTATCGGAGCAAAAATTTCGGCATAGTTGATCATCGTGTTCTCTAACGAGGAGACATGCCACTAGTATACAAAATGAACAACAACGGGCCAAGTACGCTACCCTGAGAGTCGCCAGACTCCACCGTAATTGAGGTACTCAAAAAACCGCCAACAGACACACTCTGCGTTCGCTCAGAAACAAAATCGCGAATGATTGACAGAACCCTACCATCCACGCCAAACGACTCCAACTTGTACAATTGACCCCTCTGGTTGACTCTGTCAAACGCCGCGCTAAAGTCCAACTGTACAAGACGTGCCTCATGCCCACAATCCAGCGCAGACTGTAAATGGTGTGACACCGACAACAATGCATAAGGCTACATCAACTCAAACCGGTTCTTTACGCAAACTGGCCAGCAGGCAGAAAACTCGTAGCTTCCTCAAAACGAGCAAGCTTAGAAGCGACTAATTGTTCGAAAACCTCCGATAAAATTGGCGCCAGCGTAATAGGCCGATAATTAGCGACATGGGGCGACACTGGACGTTTATGAATAGGAGTAATATTCCCAGTACGCCAACAACGTGAAAAATTTCCTGACCATACAGGCGCCGAAAGATCACTCAAGCTTAGAGGCGAGAACGCCAGCAAGCTGCTTATAAAACAGAGGAAACATACCCATGGATCGGGTCCACACCTCAAGAAGCAAGGCCCTCTAGTAGCATCGTGTCTCCAGATGTCACCAGATCTGAACGCCAAAGAGGTTAAACGAGGTTCAGAGTGACATCTATGTGACAATGACAACACACCTCTGCTCTGCTTTCCGCCAAAGTGAGCCGACAAAAGTTCCGCCCTAGCCATGGGATCATCAATGGTACCACCACCAGGACCAACAACGGGAGGCAACGAAGGTTCAGCACAAAAAACTGAACCCTTTAGCTCACTCCATCAACGATTTGGAAGGTCAATACTCGGTAGAGACTTCCTGAAACACTGCCTCTGACGATGCTGTGCCTTCTCATACAGATGCTTAGACTCGGGCCTACGATCGACATACGTCTGCCACAACGTGCAGTCGCGCGAACGCCGCCAAGCCCGATAAGCCGCTTGCTTAACTTCAAAAGGTTACCGACATTGGTTGGTTGTCAAACCACGGTTTCTGCCGAGACCTCACATGAATAGTCCTCTTCTGGACCAACCTCTCCAAAACAGACGCAGTCAAGTCGTTAAGCACAGAGATATAAGCCTCTCTGCAAATAATCTGGCTCCAAAGTAACGCCCTTACGGCACGAGTAATAGCATCCAAGTTGCTCTGCTCTAAACGAACACCGCTGTCCTTGTGTTTACCATAGGAACAACCTTGTTCAGTTCCAAGGACATAACAAGATGTGAGTGGTCCGAAGTGCCAATAGGGGAGCCAACTGACACAGTCTTCAAGTTCGTGACATCAATTACGACGAGGTCGAGACAATTGCCAACAATATGCGTGATCCCACGGACTAGCTGCACACAACTAGATAAGGTGTAAAAGTCTAACGCAGCCTCACCAAGTCGATCAGTCGGTCACACAGATCCAACCAGTTCCTGAGGTGTGTATTAACATTCCCCACAACACAAACTCTGACTAAGGATCCGTACTCGAGATCGATTCCATCGCTGTCAGCAAACAGTCATACGGAGAATCATCAGTTGTAGGGCTCCGATATAACGAGAATAAATAAAAATTATTCAGAAGGCCACACACCCTGAAAACTATGATCTAATGGCTGGCACATTTGTGCACTGACTGTCGATAAGCGCAAAAACCACTCCGAACATAGATAGCCATACCGTGAAATCCAGGTCCCGATCACCATGACCTGCAAAAAGGTTTTTGAAAACCCACCTAGACAAACTCCACGCCGTGCCTCCTACCCGTCAACAGCGTCTCAGAACAGCAGACGACATCAACACCACAGGGCACAAAGCCTAGCTCCTCGAGGTTCGCATACAGTCCACTATAATTATAACAAAGGAGACGACACCCGAGCCAGACCCGGTTCCGGGTTGCTCTCCAGATGACATCACCACAAAGCAGGAGCAGAGAAATGCAGATGGAAACAGCAATATACAGAAAATACCGAAATATATAGAAATGCACAGAAATATACTAAATAGATGAAAAAAATCACACAAACAGATGATTAGTATTGGCAGAAGTACGGTCCACTCGGCCGAGCTGCTTACCGAGCAAGGTTACCACAGCCCCCAGGCTCGCCAGATTATGGGGGACGACAGTCGCGGTGGACATGTGAGGGCCATCTCCAACCACTCATGGCCCTGCCGCTTAAAGCACGGGATTAGTACAGCAGAGGAAAAAAGTAGAAAGTAGAAGAATGAAGAAAAAAGAGCCTCGACTGTGCCATCAAGAAGAAGGGAGAGGAGCTGACTGTGGAATGCCGGGCATACCGCGATGGCAACAGCCAGGTTCATCTCCTCTCAGGGATGCCGTTGGACCAAAAAGGTCTCATCCGCTTTTACAGTGGCATTTCCTTCAACTCAGGGGCTACCCATAGCCCCAACCCAAATATGGCTCATACGAACAAAGTGGCGTCCTGCGGCCNGGGGGGGGGGGGGGGTGATAACGCGCAGGCCACGCGAAGCGAATACAAATCCAAGGTTATCAAAGCGGTAGTGGGCCCACATTTAGAATTTACTGTTCAATGCTGGTCGCCACATCTATGCAAAAATATCGATAACATGGAAATCATCCGACGCGTTTAAAAATCATCTTGACAAGCATTGGAGGAGGCACCCTCCACAACTAAGAACACCTCCTCCAGGAGTAACAAATTCTTAAGGGCCAAAGCTTCGGAGGCCAACATAATATATAATCTTTTTTTTTTTTCCACTAACTTGATGTCTTTAAGCTCCGCATATCTGCAGAATCGTGCTTGCATGATTACCTCTTCGGCAGAATTTCTTTTCTCACTCTGTTTTCCTCATTCATCTACGTGATACTGACAAAGGCAATCAATAGCTCATAGACGGCCCGGGGCGTAAGTCCCGGCGGCTCTCTGGGAATGGGCCTGTTAGTCCGTCTACTATTATTATTAAAATTTCACTCTTGAGCTTCCAACGACAGGTAATACAACCCAAATGAAGCATCTTGCAACACCGGGAAGCCCAAAACGCTGCTAAAGGAAATCCAGCAAAAAACCATTAACAGCTGACTTAAACGCCTAAGGTGACTACGAAAACCGAGCTCGTCAGGAAGCTGCCACGGAAAGCACGGTGGTGAATCCAGCGAGCTCAAATGCGTTTCCCATTCACATAGTCTTATGAAATCTTCACCGCTCGAGTTTCGGTAAATTCTTACTTTAGGACCCGTGGAGAGTGACAAGGTATACTGTATGTAATTTTATGGAGTTTCTTGTGTTGAGCCCGAACTAATACGTCGGAGCCGACGGATGTGCGTAGTTTTCGAGATATTTGTTTTGGAAGTTCCCATTATTTTTCTATAAAAAATAATAATAATAACTGGTGTCCTAGAGGCGTGCTTGCGACCCCATAGGAACCAAGCCTAATCTAAGTTAGGTAGATGAGGTTAAGTTTGGTTGGGTTAGCTAAGGTTTGGTTAGATTAGATTAGGTAAGGTTAAGTAAGGTTGGGTAAGGTTAGGTATGGTTGGATAAGGTTAGGTAAGGTTAGGTTAGGTTCGGTTAGATTAGATAGGCGGCAGTAGACGAACCAATAGGCCCATTCCCAAAGAGACACCAGAACATACGCCCCGGCACTCTATGAGCTATTGCCAGGGCAGACGTGGTTACGGTTACGTTCATATGGGGTCTGTAGCAAGCCCGTAGAAAAACAATGGGAACTGCAAAATCAAATATCTCGAAGACTACGCATTTCCGATGGCTTCGACGTATCAATTCGGACTCAGCACGTGAAAATACATAAGATTACATACAGTTCACCTTGTAACTCTCCACAGGTCCTAAAGAAAAATTTACACGAATTTCTCCCGATCTTATAGGAGAGATTGCATGCTCGGCTACAAGAAACACGCCAACGCGTAAGATTATATGAGTTCAATAGTTATAAAGATTTGTTAGTTGACACGACTAATGAAATATGTCCTTCAGTGATAATGAAAAAATGAGCAACCACTGGAAGAGCAGTACCTTCCTTCTCAATAGTCTGTGGCTTACCTGTTACACTTTAATGATATCTCTAGGGTATTTTCATAGATGATAGGGTATACATTTGCAAAATGCTTGATTTATCGGAGAAGAAAGTATTCAACAGCAAAAGCGATTTATAAATTAATCCGGGAAATAGTAGAGAGGAAAAAAATGTTGTGACTTAGCACCGTTAACGCAAGCATTTTCTTCTCGTAGTTTTTGAAGCAGAGTTAGAGATGTGTATCGATGAGTGAAGCAGCCTGACAAAGCGTTGCATACATGAAAAATCGACCTCATCATTACAACGAATGTAACCTTCATGCAATTTGAAGCAGTGCCTTGTACGCTTAGCATAAGGATAACGTTAAACACAATAAAAGTGCCAATTCATATATTTAGACTGAAAAAAAAGGATAACCCGTACACGACTCCTTCCAAATCCATGCTATGAATCGTTATTAAGAATCACCTGCTACAATGGCGCTTACAGTATTTCTCAAGTGAAAGAAAAGAGACAATAACAAGCATGCCAGACGGCCATTCCAGGGAAAATGTACATGTTCCTATTTTAACTAGAGCAATACGTTTGTTTTAATTACACTAGCTTAATATGCAACAATTCTCTGCCAACATTGTATACATAGAAATACCATTTTCCAGTTATGTCGCTTAAGTTCACGAATAGATTAGCCAATACATCAACTGCTTAAATAATAAAATGCATTATTATATTGTTTTTAGTGGAGAACGATAGATCATAATTTTCTACTCTCATATACAGCCAACTTTTTTGAGCGTAAACGCAGCAATAATGATTTTCTTGCAACAGTAATTGTGATGGAAGTTTCATGAGAGTACAAAAAATCATGTGCATTTTAACTGGATCCGTACGTAAAACTCGCCAGTGCAAAGTGGCATCCAAACTAATAGATATACTTGGCTAAGGAAACAATGCGGCTCTACCGAATAAGATAATCATTTCATGAGTTAACGTTATCAGTTATGGTGTCTAAATTCTGATACATAGTCGATTTACTGAAAATACGAGGAATATACCGATTAGCTGTGATTTTTATACATGATTTATTTGCAGTAATGATAAAAATAGCATAGTTTCGATAGATGTGCCTGATCGTTTATCTACTTAGAATTTTTGGTACACTTGTAAGTTTCAGATTCATGAGCCCTGTCGACAGTCTGAATTTCACATACAATAGTCAGTTTAGCCAGGATAGTACAGGCTGCAGCCGCCATTGTTGCAGTATCTGGCCCAATTGGTTCCACAGCGAGTACCTTCCAGAGCTGGGTAGTAGGAGTAGTAATTGACGACCACGCCGTTGCTCAGAGTGTATCTGCACATCAGCCTGTAGCATTGGACAGAAGAGTACCTGTAGGAAGGATGGGCAACAGCATTGGAGTATCCGGTTAAGCGCTTACATTGATAGTCGAGTGACTGGTACAACCCTGGGAAGGATACGGTAAGAGAGAAGTAGGAACCAGATGTGTACCTTAAGCAACTTGCACTTGAGCTGTAGTAAATGTTGTAGAGAGCATTGGCAGTGCAAGTAGAGTAACGCCATCTATTCGGAGAGAGAACGGTGTTTCCCATTATATATCCCCAGTAGGGGCTGCAAGCAGATGATGTCCCTTCACCATCGCGATACGCTCCAAGGTTGGCGGCAAGAAGTCGAGCAGCGGTCAGAACGCTGTTGTAGTTTCCATTATCTTCATAGACGGCAACGTTGTAAGCCAATGAATTTGCGTAATAGCAGACTCCTCCCCTGGCGGGGGCTCGGCCTATGTATGACCTCACCGCGACATTGTTAACAACAAGGTAGAAGTCACGCCTTGTCATGAGATGAACCACATCGTATGAGCCCCTGAAATATCGGTAAATATAAGACATGAATCTGGACGTAGAAGTGTCAAGTCTCGCGTAGGCAGTACCAACGGGATGCAGCAGCAGACTGTCGCCATAGGAAGAACTGGAATACCGCACACTCTTGAGACGAGGGATCACTCTGGCTCTACTGGAAGCTGTTGCAAGCCGACGATATATCAGGTACCAGTAAATTCTCATATAAGTCAACAGACGTGTACTTGAAGAACCAAAAGTCTGGTACATATAAGAATCCACAATGACCATTATTTCTACATAATAAGTAACTGTATTCCGCTTAGTTGCTTGCATTTTCTTCACTTCTTCTTCGTTCCTTCCAACTTCAGACTCCATCGGCAAGGAGATGCTATCAAGAGATTCATCAGAGATCTTGGTAGCATAGTGGTTCTTACCCTCGTAGGTCAAAGAGATGTCACCGGAGATCATGCCTCCCATGATTCGGTCTTTAATCAAATACAAGACGGCGTTGGACTCTTCATCTTCATAAAAGTCTCCATCATCGTTCAATTTTTCTTCTAACCTCGCCTCGATAGTGTTGTTATCATCAAGCCTAATTTCATGTAAGTCAACTTGAGGAATGTTAATTTTCTTCATCTTCAGTTCGTGGTTCTTCCCGAAGGCGCCGACACTCACCACGAGTTCGGATTCGCTGGAACGTTCATGGTGGATCCTGACAGTGGCGGGGCTGCGGTTCTCATCTTCGGTGCCAAGACAAGCTGAAGCAAGCAGCAGGCATCCGATAACAACTGTATATCGAAACATCGCCGCTGCCTGAAGGTGAGCTTCTCAATATTGCAGAGTTTTCAATACCAGCTCACTAGAGGAGTAATGGTACGCTGGCCAGTGAGGTGAGGTTATCTGCTGTGAGTCAGAAAAACGGTTCGCGTTATATAGGAGGTGGGCCATAATAAAATTCGCTTAACAGCATGTGGTGTCTTGATTGGACGGTACAAAAGGTTTTATAATCGGCCCGTAAACTAGTGAATGGCATATAGTGTAGTCATTGCTGCTCATTGTTTCACGTGATCGAATAATTTCGGATGTATAGATTAATATTGCGTGAATCACAAGGAGCAGTTGCTCAATATCTGTTTTCAATAGTCCCCCCGCTTTATAGCCCATGCATGTGCAAGGATCTTTTGAATGTGAATGACAGCAATAAAGAATTTTTTATTTCTTTGTGGCCTTCATCGAGACTCAGTGACTGTTATACGTGGTCCTATTATAATTATGTGGTGTGTGCGTCATATACTTTGATTTATCAGAAGTTTTATACTAGGCAGTGATAGGAAATAGGGTAACATGATGTTTAAGTTTACTCTGCGCATCAGATTCTTCGAAATAAACAGATTTTATTCCGACCTTTAGAAACGAAATTTCTTCGTTAGTTGTAGTATTTAAACTATGACACAAAAACTATGGGCAGATGGTATAAGCACTTGTTTTTTGGCTCAGTGTTTTTTATTAATCAAAGAAGTGATGCAAGATAATTGTTGTGGCTAATATTTAAGATGAGGCCTGTTTCCTATAATACATTTTTTTTTAAATTACATCCAAAAGCCTGTGCAGACGAGCGACATCTTCGATCATTCTGCCGGGACTAAATTGCGGAGAGGTCAAACATGCCCTGATATTTAATGTACAAGCAACGAACAAATGTACTTGCAGTTGCCCTCTATTAACTAGAGTGCCCGCGCTGTCAAAAATGACAGCGAGGAATTTGTGATGACCTGTCTTCATTGATCATAATTTTCTCATCAACTTCCTTACGTAGGATGCACTGCACTGCCAACTTTAATATGGAACATAACATATAGGCATGCTAGGCTGAACAACGTCAACCTTTCCTTCGGTGATACACTGAAAAACAATATTTTATTATTTACCCCGCGGTCGATATTGCTCTTAATAAATACTGAGCTCGTTATCCAGGATATTCGATGGTGCCATATAACTCGGGAGTTTTTCCCTGAAGTGAAATGTTGTTCTGTTGAAAGCAGAACCCAAATTGGAGAAAAGTACTTGCTGCCAAGAAATCCTCATGTTTTTTACCTACCTGCTGACGCTGAAGAATATCTTACCATTTGCTTCGCTGATTATGTATAGTCAATAAGCGCATCAGCGTAAACTCAGGGCAGCTGATGTATGGCTGAAGGAAACGTCGGAAGATAGTGCAAATTACGATGTAAGAGAGTGCTTAGAGAAGCTATGTCTTTGCACTGAGTGGACTTCAACGACAACAAAGAAAGAACAGCATTCAGATATACTGTACGTTTTTCATCATTTACGACCTGGCATATTTTCTACCTATCTGTTTTCTATGGAGCTTGATAAGATGACAACAGCCTCCAACCTTGGCTAATTTTTGCTAATCTGTTTTGTTTAATATTAAACGTGACAGAAAATGATTAAATAAATAAACAGATAAAAATATACCGATCTGTATTATATTGTAGAATGTTATTAACAATTGCAAAAAATCAAAACAAAAAGGGTTTATTTAATCTACTAGAGTGCCAGCGCGGTAAAAAAAGGCGGAGAATTCTTTAATCATCCTTCTTCATTGATCATTCTCGTTAATACAATTGTTAACAATAATTGCTGAGCATCGAAACTCTTCTTTTCTTTCTCTGACACAGGGAAAATTAATTGCTTTTTGCAGGCAGTTCATCAACACTGATTTTTTTTATCTTGATTGGTTAACATGGATGCTACAGTATATCATATATTATATCCAATGGTTTTTTCTTAGCGAAAAGCTGTTTGGTCGAAAATTGGTATAAAGTTGTAAGAATACCACACAAAAAATTGTTGTCTGCATTTTTCAGCTGATTTAGGACGAATTTGATGAGCTGAATCCAAAAATCATATTGGTTTTGTTCAATCAGTTCAAGTTTTTGAGCTGTGTCGAAATGTCGTTTTTTTCACATTTTTGTTCACATGTACGCTTCTGTGGAACATTTTAGAAGAATGTGGCGGGGGTAAATGCCATGTCGAATAATTTTTTTGATTGAAAATGTTTATTCTAATAACAAGAAGTATTCACGTCCGATAGTTCTGGGTGATAATGTCTTAAAGGGATTAGTTTGAAGTCATAAAACCTCGAAATTTTCCAAAAATAGGTGCGGCAAAGCATACCTTGAGTTACCTTGAGAGTCTTCGGAAGAAGTCCAGGTGACGTTGCTCAATTCACCCCACGTGTGTGGAGTCACTCTGCTGGGTGTCTTCTGTGGTGCTGCAGTTTGCAACCAAAGAGAGAGCCAGCAGTGAATTATCTCCACAGTGCACGTAACCGCTGACCGCTGGACTATCTGGTATTCTTCTTAACTGTGAATCCAGCAAAGTTTTGAACTCTACAGTTTTGATATCAGTGGCGTTTCGAATATGCCGATACATTTTGTTAAATAATCTTGCTCCTCGTACAGCGAAACTATTAGAATATTTTGTGGCCACAGCTTTTCCACCATCTCTGCTTGGGATACGGATATCACAGGTCCTTCC
>LQNS02278089.1:16410996-16422493 GCA_001587735.2 Parhyale hawaiensis | reverse complement strand
ATCGATAACATGAAAAGAGTCCAACGCAGAGCAACGAAACTGATACCTCAGCTGAGAAACAAGTCGTATGAACGTCGCCTGAAAGAACTGGGTCTGATCTCTCTCAAGCAAAGACGACTCAGGGGCAACTAATAGAAACATTCAAGTATTTGAACGGCTTCAACGACGTACCTACAACGGGGCTCTTTTGAGAGCTCAATGATCGCTTGCGAAACAACGGTCAAAAACTCAAGCATAAAGCTCGAAGAATGACCTTAAGTCAGCAGTTCTTTCCGTATTTCATAGTCAGCATTTGGAAGAGACTCCCTTCCCATGTTGTTAGTGCGGAGTCAGTCAACACGTTTAAAAATCGTCTTGACATATATTGGGAGAGACATCCCCCGCAACTAAGAACTCCTCCTCCAGGAGTCGCACCCTCTTAACGGGCAAAGCTTCCGAGGCCACCTTAATCCGTCTTCTTCTCTCTCCCGCTCCAACTACACAGTTTGATGTCTTTAAGCTCCGCATGTCTTGATCGTGCTTGCGTGCATTCAAGATCGTCTCTTGGGCATGGACTCTTCACCCCTCTTTTTTTTCTCTTTTCTCCTCTCCTCTCTATCCTATTAACATAATGGCAATAGCTCATAGAGTGCCGTGGCGTATGTTCCGGTGTCTCTTTGGGAATGGGCCTATTGGTTCGTCTACTGTAGCCTATCTAATCCAATCTACTATCGGTACCCCAGCACTATTTGAAAGCCAACCGTCAGGCCGCAGCCATGTATCCAACATGCAGTCTGTTTATCGGGTGCCTGCTCTTCGCTTCTGCGTGTTTTGGTTCCGAAGAAGAGAATCGCAGCCCCGCCACTGTCAGAATTCATCAGGAAAGTTCCAGTGAATCGGAACTCGTGTTGAGTGTCGGCGCCTTTGGAAAGAACAACGAACTAAGCTTGAAGAAAACAAAATATCCCTCACGATGAGTTACATGAAGTTAGGGTTGGTGATAACAACTAACTATTGAGGCGAGATTGGAAGAAAAATTGGACAAAGTCGGAGACTTTTATGAAAAAGATGAATCTAATGCCGTCTTGTACTTGAATGTAGACCAAACCATTAGAGGGACGGTCACCGGTGACATCTCCTTGACCAACGATGTTAAGAATCCCTATGCTACCAGGATCTCTGATAATTTTTCAAAGCATCTCTCTGCCGAAGGAGTCTGCAAATGGAAGGAAGGAAGGAAGAGAAGAAAGCGGAAGCAACCAAGCGATATGCCATAACCTATTATGTAGATATGATAGTTTTTGTGAATTTTTACATGTACCAGACTTCGGTTCTTCAAGTTCACGTCTATTGCCTAATATGAGAATCTACTGGTACCTGATATGTCGTCGGCTGGCTACAGTATATAGTAGAGCAATAGTCATCCCTCATCTCAAGAGTGTGCGGTATTCCACTAATTCCTATGTTGACAGTCTATTGCTGCATCCTGATGGCACTGCCTACGCGAGACTTGACACTTCTGCATTCAGATTCATGTCTTATATATATCGATATTTCAGGGGCTCATACGATGTGGTTCATCTCATGACAAGGCGTGACTTCTACCTTGTTGTTAACAATGTCGCGGTGACGTCATACACAGGCCGAGTCCCCGCAAGAGGAGGAGTCTGCTATTACGCAAATTCATTGGCTTACAGTGTTGCTGTCTATGAAGATAATGGGAACTGTAATAGCGTTTTGAAAGCTGCTCGACTTTTTGCCGACAACCTTGGAGTGCATCGCGATGGTGAAGGGACATCTTCTTCATGCAGCCTTTACTTGAGATAAATAATAGGATACACCGTTTAGTCACCGAGGAGGGGGTGATACTTTAGTTGCACCGCCAATGCCCTCTCCAGCATTTACTACAGTTCAAGAGCCCGTTGCTTGAGGTACGCATCTGGCTCCTATTCACTCACCGTCCCCTTCCGAGGGTTGTACCAGTCACTTGACTATCAATGCAGACAGATAAGTACTCCAATGCTGTTGCCATCCTTCCTACAGGTACTCTTCTGTCCCGTGTTACAGGCTGATTTGCAGATGCAATCTGAGCAATGGTGTCACTGCTATAGTTTTTATCCTACTACCCAGCTCTGGAATGCCCCCGTTGCGGCCCCAGTTTGGTCGGGTACTACATACAATAATATCGTTTGCAGCCAGTGCTATCCTAAGTAAACTGTGCACAAAGTGGCGAATACTGGCAGTCAGCTGGCACATGAAACTGAAAGTTGTACGTGTATCAAATATTCAAAACAGATAAATGACCACCCTAATCATAATTTTATACTCATTAGTCAAAATCACTCCACCTGTTTTTCATTTCTGCAATTCAATCATGCTACTCTAAATACTAATTTCGTATTTTGAATGATTTGATTGTGTTCCAGAAGTTAGTCGCTGTTTTCGGTAGAGTTAACTCGGTAATAAATCAGTCAGGATGGAATTTATATTGGGGAGCCGTTTTTTTCGAGATAACGAATGGAAAGCTAATTTAAGGAAAGTCGAAAAACGCACTAAAGAAATTTAAAAAATAAACACGGTCCTATTTTTAATGGAACATATATATATATATATGTGGGCAAGACAATAAGTATCCGTACTCCAATTTCTCATTTAATACCAGATCAATACAAAGTTTACAGTGACATAATTTTTCAACATAGTCACCCTGCTTTGCAATGCACTTGGTCCATCGTTGCACTAGCTTTTCGATTACCCCCCCAAAAAAACGTTTTCTGTTGACCATGACCGACGTAGCTGTGCACCGGTTCCTTCACCTGCTGATCTGTGGCGAAACGACGGCCTCTTAAAGCCTTTATAACTGGATCAAACATACGGTAAACAGTGGGACAAGAGAAGGGTTGTATGCAGGATACCTCGAAATGAAATTCTTGAAGAATGTTAATGGTGTGGCGGCGATACCTCTGTGGACGGTCGTTGTCATGCACCAAAACAACGCCTTTCGACAATACACCTTGGCATTTGTTAAGAATTGCCCGCTTCAACTTATTGATAAGCATATCACTGTATCCTTCACTGTTTACTGTTGACTCTGAAATACCTTCAGGCCACAAAAACGACTTATAGAGCGTTTTTTGTGCAAATAGAGAGTGGTGCGTCAGGATAGGCTGAAGTAGTAACGCTGAAACCGACCACAAAGGAAGAGGGCGGAATCTACAACCCGTCATAGTACACAAAGCCATGCAGGCTATTCACAATTAGAATGAAAGTGCGGATACTTATTGGGTTACCCTCGTGTATATATATCTATACAAGCACCTTTAAAAGCTTTTAATACATTCTATAGCCCATCATCCACTGACAGTTCACGCTCCATTAAGCTCGGAATCACGTAACAGTTGAGTGAGCTTCGCCCATTTCCCAAAGCGCAACGTCTCTTCTCTTCAATGAAGTGCAATACAGAGTGAAAAAGCGCAACTTAAATCTACCAAAGAAAGATCATTTGGTAGATCCATTCGGTATCAGTAGAAGATTCGGTAGCGCGGTAGATGAATCTACCGTCAGTACTACCGAAATACTGAATTTCCTTCGGTAGGCCTAGCTCTGAGGGCTACGACTATTCAACAGCGGCCTACTAACGGGCTGAAAGTTCTTAGCACGTAATTAAAATCTGGCAAGTTTAATAGTCTCACTTTATAAAGCTGAAAAAAGGTGAAAAACTGTCTGGAAACGCAAACTAATCGTTTTTTGTTAAACGGAAATTCACATTTATCCACAGATAAACGCTCAAAAAAATTTTGGATCATGCACACGTTGCAGTTACTGCATAGTACTCCAGCTGATAATTCAGATTATTCGCAGACTAAAATAAGTTACCAAAGAATAATTAATAACTCCACAAAAATACTTGTAATAAGAAGCAAACTTGAACGGCTTGAAATTTGAAATGGAACTGGTAAATACAAAGTAGAGAAAACAAAACAAAAAATTGAAAGCCGTATCTTTGAAATGTTGTTAATAATGAGACAGAATCATAATTTATTTTAAGCGATTCCCATCAGCATCAATAATGAGTTTAATTAGTTTACGAACTGAGATGCAAGCCATCTTTGCTTCAGTTTGGTTTTATAGATTGTCATGGAAGCCTATTGGAAGACTGAAATGACGCTACAATGGGGTTTGGCAATGGTCACTCCCTCAGCTACTCTCCAAAACCATTATTCATAGGCTTTCAGCTAAGAAGCTCTAATTCTATTTATCTTTCCTTGCAAGGAGAGACATTTTTGCCAGTGTTTCAGCACAGCTTGCATTCTAAGAGAGAGTGCAGATTTCCGGTTAAGAATGACTTTCATGGGAGCGTACTGCATCTTAATCAAGACCATCAACAGTTCATTGGTAATTCCCAGATATTCAAATATTCAGCCGACTGATTTCCAATCCCGCCTTGAGCGTGAGTTTTACTTTTCACCTCTGCCGGGGCTTGAAAAGAGTTGTGCACAATCTCTTCCCTAAATTCTAACGTTTGGTTCCCTTATCAGAAACGAATTATTCATGCACAAAAAACCTACATGTCAAACACAGTTTACCAATTGGTTCCCGAGCATCCAGCTCCTGTAGAAGTGAATTTTTCTTGGAAAAACATGAGGATATTCCTGCACTTTCCGAAGAAAGACTGCACCCCAAAATTTAAATGCACAATTCTTAATACTCAACATAAGTACCCAGCAGTTTTAGCCAGCTCTGCAATGGTTCTTGTATGGTTTACACTGAATACCAATTTCAATCACGTCTACAAACAAGAGGAAGGCTTATGATCTCTTCAGTGCCTATATGAGTTGCTCTTTCGACTTCTCCTGCGACTCTTCAATCAACTAAGGTGTGATTAACCGTAGATTTGGCAAACCCAGTAGCCCTTACGAGCTCATCTGAACTGCGTCTTATGTCAGTAGTCACTTAATTATTACATAATCTAGAAGAAATTCTAAAGTTTTAGTTAATAATAATAACAAAGTCTGTATTAGAACAATTGCAGGATATGATAATAATTTTACTTAAATTTAAAGATGCAGCCTTTAAATATAGTCCTTAGTTAAGCTGCAGATATTGGTAAATAGTCTTAATTACGAAATCGCCATCGCATTCGTACTGACATTCAAACTCATTATCTAAATATGTATAATGTGCTCATAAACACTCATGATTTTACCTTTTTCTCGTATACTACAAAATATAGTACTTAACGGTCGTTTCCTACCAAGTAGGTCCTGCGGGTAATGCTTTCCAAGAAACCATTAAAACCTTAAACCCCGCAAAATACAAACCAAACTCATGTATTTCATTGCTCTAAGTCCAATGAATATTTCGATAATGAAGGAACTTTACGCTAAGGTAGGTAAAAAATCACGTCAGACCTGAATTATACAGCTCTCTCACTATATGCAGCGTGAAAATTCTGTCTACGTGAGTTGCGCAGGCAAGAAAGACGAAAATACTTTTGTTACGGTTGTTCACAACCGTATCGATCCACCGAGAGGTAATATTTTCAGTGACTCTGCCAATGATACTGGAAGCAGGTGTTGAGCGCATTTTCTTATCTGCTCTTGCAGGATTAGTCGATTCAAAATGAAATTGCCTCATCAACTGAAACAATGGGCAGCAATGAACTACCCGTAGTTGCATGGTGACCTCACGGAACGATATCAAAAACTTTTTCTTATCTCTGATCAAAACCCCACCTGCTGCTGACTGACATATTTATTTCCCACCTTCTATAAAACAGGGGCCCTGTCTCGGACTCACAGCAGATAGCCTCTCCTCACTTCTCAGCTTACCAGTTCGAAGTTACTAGCCTGCTAACAACTATATCGTACTACAAGCCCACAGCCAGACTGCGGCAATGTTTCGGCATCCAGTCTTTGTTATCGGGTGCCTGCTGCTCGCTTCTACGTGCTATGGCTCGGAAGTCAATGAGAACCGCAGCCCCGCCACTGTCAGGATCCACCATGAACGTTCTAGTGAGTCCGAACTCGTGGTGAGTGTCGACGCCTTCGGGAAGACCCATGAATTAAAGATGAAAAAAATTCAAATTCCTCAAGTTGATGTCGGGGAAATAGTGTTTGATGGCGATAATTATACCACCGAGGCAAAGGCAGATGACAAAATTGATGGAGATGCTGAATTTTACGAAGATGAAGATGCCAACGCCGTCTTGTACGTGAATAAGGACCAAACCGTTGGAGGCATGATCTCCAGTGACATCTCCTTAAGCCATAATGGTGAAAACCACTATGCTAGTAAGATCGCTGACAGTTCCATTGATAACATCTCCTTGCCGAAGGAGTCTGAAGATAAAAGAACCGACATTGAAGAGAAACTAGAAGCAACCAAACGCTACTCCATTACCTACTACGTCGAAATAATGGTTTTCGTAGACTCTTACATATACTGGATCTTGGGTTCATCAGGTTCACGTGTAGCGTTTTATTTGAGAGTCTACTGGTACCAGGTCTATCGACGACTTACGACGGCTAATAGCAGAGCCAGAGTCATCCCTCGCCTCAAGCACATCCGATACTCTACTTCTGCCAGTGTTGACAGCCAGCTGCTGCATCCTTTTGGCCCTTTTCACGCAAATCTCGATTATTCTGCAAGCCAGTTCAGTTCCTTCGTCTACAGATATTACAGGTATAAATTCGATGTGGTTCACCTGATGACAAGGCGTGACTTCTATCGGGTCAGTAGCAGCGGGACGGTCACGAATTCACCCATTGGCAAGGCGCTCATGCGGGGAGGAGTCTGTTATCACGCAAATTCAAAGGCTTACAACATCGCTGTCTACGAAGATAACGGAGAATACCACAGCATTTTGACCGCTGCTCGACTTCTTGCCCTCAACCTTGGAGCGTATTTCGATGGATACGGAACTGCTGCTGCGTGCAGCCCTAGACTCGGATATATAATGGGATACACCCGCTACTCTCCAAGGAGGTGGCAATACTCCCCTTGCACTGACCATGCTCTCTACAGCATCTACTACAAATCGACAGCCAGTTGCTTGAGGAGCACCTCTGGCTCCTACCACGCGCTTTATGTCAGATATCCTGGGTTGTATAAATCACTTGACGAGCAATGCAAGATTGTCTCCTCACACGCCGTAGCCTTTGCCCATCCTTCTTACAAGTATTCCCCTATCCAGTGCTACAGGTTAATCTGCAAAGTCAGACGAGGCGGCTCCTATTACAACTTCTACTCCTACTACCCAGCTCTGGAAGGCACTCGCTGCGGATCAGGCTTACGAGGTTATTGCGTCAACGGCTACTGTACTGGAACCTATCCTGGTTAAGTTCAGCGCAGCTTGTCGCATTCCCGTGTCTGAAAGAATATGTTAAACGCTATCAAAATTATTATTCACTATCCAAAAACCTATACGAGACGGACATTGTCGCTTCTTTGGCTTGATATTTTTGTAAATTGAGTGTTGTTCAGAATTTCTTATTGCATTTAACACCATGTCAAACGCTATCAAAATTATTTTTCACAATCCTAAAACCTATACGAGACGGGCAGCGTCGCTCCTTTGGCTTGATATTTTTGTAAATTGACAGTGGTTCAGAAATTCTTACTGCATTGAACACCATCTATTTCGCAAACTAAAACTAGTGCAATAGTAGTAATAAAAGCTAGCTATTGTCAAAACTTTCTTTTTATTGCAATTTTAATCGAAATTCTGTCCATTCTGTGGTTAAATTTCAGTCCATCAGAAGTAGTTGTAAAATTCAAAAGAATTTACATTATAGGCGATATTTTGGTCTGCCACAGTTTTTGTGAATTTCGCTCAGAAAGCAAATGATACTTGTTTATTGAAGAGCAGGCATTTTCTTGCGTTTCAATTCTCAGGATATACATTTTTATTGCAATGCACTGCCCTGGTTTCGTATTCAATACAGTGTTTTCTTTGCACCGTTTATGTATTGATTGGTTTTTACTATTTCTTCGCTTACCAATTAAGTGTCTCTCTGAATTCTTGAAGTCAATACAATTCTACACATAATTGAATTAGTTCTTTAATCAAAATTATGCTCCATTGTCTTGGAACCCCCAATATACAGAATTATTAGAGATCAGCGCTGCAATTTGGATGATCCACGTATTGGTTATAATGTGCATGTACTTTAAGTATACGAATTGGCAATTTGTGTAAATTTTTATATTTTCCTTTTAGAGGTTAAGCATGGGACAATTGGAACACTGCATTCGCTATATCTTTGAAACTCCCCGAGCAGTCAGCGGTTACGCAAGGATGATATAACGGAAAAGGTTAGCGCACACTCGAGTGCCCCAGGATAATGTTTAGATTAGATTAGATAGGCGGCAGTAGACGAACCAAGAGGCCCATTCCCAAAGAGACACCGGGACTTACACCCCGGCCCTCTAAGAGCTGTTGCCATTATGTTAGTATGATGAAGAGGAATGGAGAAACGAGAGGAGAAAAAAATGGAAGACGAAAGAGAAAAAATGAAAGGAAAAACAAAAAAGAAGGATAGAAGAATCTCCGCCAAAGAGATGGTCATGAATGCCCGCAAGCATGATCGATAGCCGCTGATATGCGGAGCTTAAATATATAGATGGAGCGGAAGTGAGAAGAAGTCAACTTAAAATGGTCTGGGAAGCTTTGGCCGATAAGTGCTTGCGATTCTTGGAGGAGGAGTTCTTAGCTGTGGAGGATGTCTCTCCCAATGTATGTCGCTTCGGTGGAATTATCAGCATAGTTGATCATCGTATTCTCAAGCGAACATGTCACTAGTATAGAGACTGAACAACAGCGGGCCAAGCACACTGCCCTGAAGGACGCCAGACACCACCGCGACTCAGGCGCTCAAAACGCTGTCAACAGACACACTCTGTTATCGCTCAGAAACATAATCGCGAATGATTGACAGAACTTTTCCACCCACACGAAAGGCTTGTGGTTCTAACTTAGAAAGCGCGTTGTCCGCTGTGGCGTCACAGGGTGGAGCGCCGCTCGGGCTGTGACGTCACGATTTTTCCAAGTTAGAACCAAAAGCACAGCTTTCTACCCAGTATGGCTGATATGTAACCATATATTAACGTTAAAAATGCAACGTAGGTAACACTGGCCAGGCATATATCAATAATTGCAATCATGTAGACTATTTCATATGCATTTTCATGAAATAACGTGAAATGCAGAACATGAACATGATAAAAATAAGAAAAATAAACAAAACGACAAATTTGAGAAATAAAGTTACTAATAATATATACATGTTTATCAGTTTATAATCCACTCGTCGGAAAGCTTTATAGCGTCATTGTCGACGCAACTTTGTGTACGCCACTAAAAGTTATTTAGAATGTTGCTGTCAAATTAGTTTCCTCTGCAAGTGTCACTAGGCAAGTAACAGATTTGTCTTCAGTTTTTGTGTGGACTAAAACTCAGAAAACATCAGAGCACTTTTCTGCTATGTTTAGCGTCCTGTAACACGTTCCGACAAGTGGATGAGCTAACAAGTTCAGATGAAGGTCGTGTGAACTCGCTTTTTAAGAACGTTTCTACAACTATCTCAAGTGAAGTTATTCAGCCAGGGGTTGTTTGCTGTAGCGGCACGGCAGGCTTATCTGCATTATATGATGAAAAATACCTATTAATCCGAGCTCTAACTAAAACGTCTAGGTTGAGCAGAATCAGAGAAAAAATAATAACATGAAAATGCCTGTAAAACGTTTAGATAATTACAATTAATGATACATGTCTGTACAATGTTACCTAAGTTGCATTTTTAACATTAATATATGGTTACATATCAGCCATACTGATTTGAAAGATCTGCTTTTACTTTTAACTTGGAGCGCGCGTGGTCCGCAATGACGTCTAAAGGTAGAACGCTGCTAGGGCTCTGACATCACGATTTTTCGATCAGCTGATGTCTGTTCCTCCTGTAAGTTATTGTAACTCCCTGGTATCGGCATATGATATCTTCTGGGAATAACGAATTTTAGCTGAATTATCTAAAGTTTCATTTTGTCTAGATATAAAACTCTTTCATGCGTTTCTATTTAGACCAGACTGCAAGTTTTTGTATAAACAGAGAAACGCCAGTTAATGTAGCCGAGTTTTTCAAGTATGCGCGTTAATTTTAGGTTGTTAGGACCAGGGAAGAAAGTTTTTCATAGTACAGTGGAAGTTCCTAATTTCCTCCATTTCAACCCCCAAAAACATGCAATAGAAACTGTTAAGTAAAAGAAAATCCCTTAAGTGGGGAGAGATACGAAATGCGATAGTGTGAATAGATGGATATGTATATATGTGTGCAGTGGTTATCAAAAGGTGCATCTTGGTGCACAGGGGCACCGTGAGGTATGGCTAGGTGTGCCGCGAGAAGGTTACGCTAATGTGAATGAACTACATCTTATTGCTGCAATCAAAGGTGTTATGCGACTGTGGTAATATAAAGTGGTGGCAATAATGATAGCAGATTTCGAAATTTTGTAATAAGTTTAAAAATACTGCATCAATATAGTTGACATTTTAACTGAGTAATGTTACTTTAACTAGTTACCGATTCCTTATAATTACTATTGTATTTGTTGTCTTATCAAAATTTTACCACGAAAATAATAGTTTGTGGGTGCAAATCGTGTGGAAATAAAGATAACACATATGAAAAAAAATTGTATTTTGGAAAACAATGAAAGCAAAAAATCATAATTCTTAATATTTACAAGCATTGCCTTTTGATTGCAACACCTGTACACATCGGTTATTCATAGAATTAATTAAATTAACGAGCATTTCTTCAGGGATAGCATCCCAGCATTCATTTATTGTCTGCCACAAGCTTTCTTTATCCTGAAATTGTCTCCCATTGGCGTAAACATGCCGTGAGAGTATTCTCCAAAGATTCTCAATTGGGTTTAGATCGGGTGACGTAGCAGGCCAAGCTAAAGTGGCGATATTACGGACATTAAGCCAATTTGTGGTCAACCTCGCTGTGTGAATGGCAGAATTATCTTGCTGGAGCACCGCTTCTTGCTGATGTTTATCAGTGTGAAATAGGAGAAGACTAGTTTCTAAGACCTCAGTGTACTTCTGAGCATTCTGTCTACCTTCCATCATCACCAAATTCGCTTTGCCCTTGATGGAGAATGCTCCCCAGATCATAAGGGATCCGCCACCAAAAGGTCGTTTGCTAAATATGTTGTCCTGCTTCCTAAGATCATGCCAGTAGTATTGAGAACCGTCAGGTCCGTCTAGGTTAAGCTTTTTTTCATCGGAAAAAATAACATTAGACCCATTTTCATGGTTCCATTGCACTTTTTCTCGAACCCATTCTTCGCGTTTTGCCTTGTGGGCTTTCGTGAGTGCTGGTGCAGTTTTCTCTTCTTATAACTGAAGTTCTTAGATGAACCCAGGATCTGTCGCACTCTTCTCGGTGTAACATTTAATTGCAGGGATGTTTGCAGGCTTTTTGACCCCTCTCCTCTCCGAGACGCCTCA
>LQNS02278089.1:16394067-16410974 GCA_001587735.2 Parhyale hawaiensis | reverse complement strand
GGGCTTTCGTGAGTGCTGGTGCAGTTTTCTCTTCTTATAACTGAAGTTCTTAGATGAACCCAGGATCTGTCGCACTCTTCTCGGTGTAACATTTAATTGCAGGGATGTTTGCAGGCTTTTTGACCCCTCTCCTCTCCGAGACGCCTCACGGAGAAGTCGGCGGCGGGCTGTAGGGCTCAATTTTGAAGGGCGGCCAGGAGACTTCTTTTTCCGTTCGAAAAATTAGTTAACACCTTTCTAGATCTGCTAAACTTTCTAGAAATCTCAGATATAGTGTATCCTTCTTCATTTAATGCGCTTATTTGACCCTTTTCCTGTTCAGATAACCTTCACTGTCTTCCTATGCTAAGAAATGGGTTAATTTCCAAATATAGAGGTTACAAGGTGGGGAGCAACTGTCCAAATGGCGACGCCGGTTTGTTTTGATATTCTTCTTCTCTAATCTGGATGTAGTAACGCAGAAATGTAATTTTTTTCTAGTTGTGCTATCTTTATTTCCACCCAAACTCCAACACAAATTAATACTTTTCATCATAAAAGTTTAATCAAATAGTTTAGAAGGAAACTATGATACGAACTAGGTAACGATTTGAAATAAGGTTTTTATGTCAAAATTTCACATAATATGGCGTAGTATTTTTCAAGTTATTGAAAAATTATGAATTGTGCTATCATTATTGCCACCACTTTATGTGAAAAACCGTTGAATTAAAATCTTAGTTTTTCAGTTGCAACAATGTCCCGAATTATTTCCTCCACCAAGGAGGTTATGTTTTCGTCGTGATTGTCTGTCTGTCTGTCTATTTATCTATCTGTCTTTCACCAAGATAATTCAAAAAGTTATGAACCGACTTGGACGAAATTACAGGGATTGTTAGGTATGTTAGGAGGAACAGGTGATTAACTTTTGGTGAAGATATGTCTATCCGTTTGTTTGTTTGTTTGTTTCTATATATATAAAACAAAAAGTAAATGACCAAATTTTGGTAATGATCCGTTTGGTCGTTCGTTCGTTTGTCACTGTTTTTAATCTTATGCTTGTTAGCACAATTAAAAAAATAATGAATGGATCTTTATGAAATTTGTAGGGGTTGTTAGTAATGACGAAAGACATTAATGTTTAAATTTTGGTGCAGTTCGGTTGGTTCGTTTGTTTGTTTGAATTATGTTCATCATAACGATTGTTGGTAGTATAACTCAAAAACTTATGAACAAATCTTCAAGAAAATTGCCCAAGCTGATATTACTATCAAAAGACACAATACCTCCGCAGAGCGAGGAAACGGTAGCAAAAAATTCAAATTGGCTCTGAAACAATAATTTTCTTTATAAAAAGAATATTATGGTTTCAGAGCCAATTTGATTTTTTTGTTACCGTTTCCTCCTTGGCGGAGGTATGCGCTCTCAAAGTGCTCTAGTTTTAATTGTTTCAATGGTGAGCCGCGAGTATAAAAAAATAAAAAAAATAGGACCAGGCATAGTTGAAGCAGTTATTCCGCGTGGTCTTTACTTTTTTTGAAAATGGTGCCACAACCAAGTCACTCACTGGTAGAAGGTACCGAACGATGATAAGAGAGTTTCTTATTCTAGAACTTGAGAGACAGAACTTACACAATACTTGGTTGTAACAGGATGGAACTACAGTCCATTCAGCAAGGGAAACTATGATATTATTGGGAGAGTGTTTTCCAAATTATGTGATTTCACAATATGGGTTACATCCCTGGTCCCCTCGTTCTCCCCATTCGACTTCTTCAACTTCTTGTGAGATTACATTAAGTCACTCGTCGTAACAAATACAACAAATTTTCATGAACTAAAAAAACAACATTTATTATGAAATAGCTCAGCTCTCGCCTGATACATTAAGGAACGTTATGGAAACGACAAAGAAAAGAGCCCTAATTTATCAAAATAGCCGTGGCGGTCATTTAAACTACATTATATTCAAAACATAGCGTAAATAGAGCATGAAAAAGTTATTCTTCCAAATAAGGCGAGTTTCAACTTCCCAACGTGCACAGTATTTCTTTTATTAGCTAATTAAAATTATCAGTTTCTTCTGGCCCACTCTTTACTACAGTAGTTCCCTATAACTCATCATTGTAGAGCCCTGCAAAGAGAGCCTGCAGTGCATCGTCATAGACCCCTAGTGTTCTAGTGTTGAATGTATGCATGATGCTGCATTCAGGTAAAACCTGTGTTACAAAGGATAGAGAAAAATCTCTGTCTAATCAATATCAACTTGAGCACTCCGAAAGCGCACACCGCCGCCAAGCAGGGCAACACTGACAAAACATTCAAATTGGCTCTCAAACCATGATTTTCTTTGTATCATCACCAAAATCGAATTATTTGTGCCTTTTAATAGTATTAACAGTTTCTGTAATTTACTTAATAATCCATTCATTATGGATTCATTATGGTAACAGAGAAACAATCAGACAACCAGGCAAACACGACAAAAACATAACCTTATCGACGGAGGTAATTAACTGCATAACAAAGATTCAATCAGAGTTGTAAAATGTACAGAATACTGATGACTGCTGAAAACTAAGAGGTAATGTATTATTAACTAAAATTCCCTACATTGGGGAGTTTTTTGAACAATATTCTGAATTTAAGGTTCTTTAAAAAGCATTTGTCCATTACTACTGCCAGTCAGTGGTTTAAGTTGCACCAGATTTGTAAAAAAGTAATGCATGTTTTTAGAGATTGCAATTTTATATGTAAAGAAACCTTTACAAAGTTAAGAATTACGAAACAAGGGAGATTAAGTTTAGGTCAAGACTAGTAGGTATATACCCTAATACTAAAACAAAACGCTGCTTTTGAAGAAAATGTGAATTATTTTAAGGGAAACTCAGCAGATTTTTCGCTAAAAATATGTAGCAACTAATAATTCATGCATATTGATTTTTTTTAAATCTTTACATCAGTACTGGATGCATAGGTTTTTTGTTGAAGAATTTATGTTGAGCCTGTAAGTACAAAACAGGGAAATAGAAATAGAGGTTTTCTTTAAATAGACCACTTAGGAGATCTATGGTCGACCCCTTGGAGGTCTACGGGAGTCCATAGACCCATTAAATGGAACCACTGCTTTACTACACGATAAATAGTCACCTATGTAGTGACTTTCCTATTTTGATACATGAAACTAATCCTGGGTTTAATAGGAATTGCTCATCTGCATTGTCTTCGTTTATTTATTATTGCAAGTTTCAAAATCAGCGCATTATATTATAATATCCCAGCTGTAGCCTGTAAATATAGCCTCCTGGACTGGTAATACTCCTTGCAATAGTTTTTTCATTGACGCATTAATTTTGGTTTCCTACCGGATGGCTTGATGAGGATAATAATATTACTTAAAGTAAAAACAGATGAATGTGTGTGACAGACAAGAGCAATAATTATTGCCCTCTAGCACTTGCTGCATCTCTTTTGAAAGTGCTAGAAATAGTGCTTGAGTGTCGAACGTTCTTGTGTATGATGATTGCAGATGACTAGTTGACTTCGATGTAAAGCATAGAACGGGAATGGTTATGTTTTCACTCAAACAGGTTAAATCATCATTTCCTTGACGGTGGCTCTCTTTTGCAGCCGTACTATTTTGATGCTAGAGCAGCGTATGGCCCAGTTCATTATTACTCACTAGTTGGGTGAATACTTCAAAAACAAGTACCCCCCTACATTGATAAGATACTAAAGTCTTGGTTCCAAGCTCAGAAAGACTTTATGAAATAATAATAATATGCTTTATAAGGTACACATAGGGAATGGTACACAGGAGACAGGAATTATGATTTCAATGTAATCTATGATTCTAGTCCATTATGATAGTAATAATTGATGTGACGTAACGCCGGGTAACAAACCGGGGACGAGCCTTTCTCATACGCGACGGTAGCCGTATACATGTTAGATAGTGTGTAGCCAGGCCCGTTAGGGATCACCTTGAGTAAGGCGTTATCAGATTTTTCTATCCTGAGCTGGAGACTCAGCGCGCATTTCTTGATCTGACTTCGAGACAATCTGTATAATTTTGAGCAACTATCATACTTGCACTAGTAGACCTCGGCGCATTCATCAGGCGCCGAAATATGTCATTATAGGCAAGCAAGAACTTATTTCCACCAGTTACAACTTGTTTTCACTAGGTATAACTTGTTTTCACCAAGTATAACTTGTTTTCACTAGGTATAACTTGTTTTCACCAAGTGAAATGAGGAGCGGCAACGTCAGCAGCATTTGATTTGACTAATGGTATACGACAAGGCTGCTTGCCCTCCCAGTTTTCTTTATTATTTTCAGTGGCGGCATCCACACCCAGCTGAACGCAGTTGGGGTAGGATCCATATTAATGGTTAAATGAGTAAATACACCTGACTTCGTTGATGACATGATTATTGCCTCTCCTCATTCCAGTGTGTGACAAACACTGCTCTCAATTTGCGAGAACACCTTCGTAAATTTGGTATAGAATATAGTGCTGTTACTATGGCCTGCGCGCAGATTAAATCTCGAAGAAACAACCTGCTCACTCAGAAAATCACGCATTCTCATGGTGTAGAACTTACTTATTATATAAATAGCTTCTCTTGCATGGGTCACAAAATCACTGATGATTTCAGTGATAACTAGGATACAGAGAAAGAAACACTGAAGCTTCCCGCAGTAGACAACAGACTAAGCTGCAAGTTTGGTCAGTGTTCTGAAGAGGTCGTGTGTGAGCTGTTTTGGACCTTCTGTATTGTAACCCGATTTGGTCGAACTTTAAGCAGTACATTGCACGGCTATACGTGTAGCCCATAATGACATATTTTGTCTGCTTATGACTGTGCCGAGGATAAATAGTGCAAGTGTGGTATTTGCTCAAAAGTATACCGACTGTCTCAAAGTCAGGACAAGGAATTACGATCTCAGTTTCCAAACCAGGATAGTAAAACCCGATCAGCTAGCACATTAGTAAAATTTAATGTAATCCGTAATTTAATGGTCCTGACCGCAAACGATTTAAGATGTACAGCTGATGACTGCCCATACTGCTATCAGACAGGGGCCGAACAATGAGCCTCCATGATGGGCAGTATTTGTTGGTAATGTTAGCCATTCTTTGCTTTAATGTACTTGTAGTTCTAGCGTAAGCTGTGCCTAATGCATGGTATAATGTCCCTATGAGAACTGAACTAGAACGCCTCGTGGCGTATGATTATCACCCGCGGTGGGGACAAATTAAACGCCTTGATTTTTAATGGCCAGTGTACCCTAGCATTTTGACATTTTTCACATCTTAGTCAATCAACCTGACTGTCTGAAAAAAAAAATAATATTATGACTCATCTCCGTCTTCCCCTTTCTGGGTGGACAGGCAATAGAATTCATTGCCGTCATTTTTGATGGCATTATCATATTTAGGTCAACCCACCTCATTCCCTACAAAAAATTATGCACATTGCTAAACTCCTTCTGCCTCTCTCTAAGAGGAGTTATAGATTCAACGCCGTCATTTTTGTTGGCCATCTAATTCAAGATTTTTGTCATTTTCACATCTCAGTCAACCCACCTAGCTGCCTGAAAAATTTTTTATTATGACTCAACTCTTTCTGTCACTTTTTATGTGGACAGATAACAAAATTCATTGCCGTCATTTATTATGGCCAGCTAATTCTAGTTTTTTTGGCATTGGTCACATCTAGGTCAACCCACCAGACTCCCTGCAAAAACATATGTACGTGCTTAACTCCTCCCTCTTTTCCGGGTGGACAGACAAGTATACAAGTTACGAATATGCTTAAATCTTCAACGAAAACATTATCACCTCTGTTCGTTTCGCTCGTGGGTAATAATAAAGACAATTTATTTTGTTCTTTATTTTATATCGGGCTGAGGAGTGTTTATTTAGTTTGATTTTCCGTTTTATTTTACAGTAAAAGAATGTCACTGCCATTTGTGTCTCTATCGCCCCTACCGCTTTTCTGGTTATGATTTTGACACAATTTTTGAGCAATGGAGTCGCCAGTGTTGCACTGGTAACCTTCGGAGTAAGTATATACGGAGTTTGCGCCTCCGCTAATTCCTATTTAAGTCAGGGAATGTAAATTCCGTATTTTCTGTCTGGTGACGTCACCGAATGGGGGAGGGGCGTTACAGTAATACTGCTTTTCTACGACTGTTTTAGTTGTGCATATTGTTCACGCGCACTAAGTTTTATTTTAATTCTTTAGTGGACTCAGCGAATGTATCACTTAGTAGTTAGTATCCAGTTTGCCCACTGCCTTAAGTTTCTGTCCCGTCTTCAAAGTTATATTTTAGATGGTTCCGCGAGCCAGGTTGAATGTGCTTCAGCTTCAGTAGGTGACTGATGTGGCGCAGGTCATTTAATTACACCGGAGAACTTGTTGTCGGCCAGTTACTCAGCCAGGCTGGCAGCCCAAGTTGGAGTACTGGGGGTTAGAGGCTAAAATCAGTTCCCAATGCCGTAGCCTGCACCAAAGAGGGCTGACATTAGCTACAGTTATTATATCCTTCGAGTGGAAACCACAGACAGAGGAAGACACAGACGCTCAACTTCCAAACGTACCTCAAAACAAACGTTAAAGACCGCTGTGACGTTATTAATGTTTCTTGGTGCTGCTGGAGATATGTAAATAGCACTGGCATCTTGGATACGACCTTACGATTTAATACAAGCAAGATTTGTTATGTCATTACTGTCGTTAATTTTCTCGTTGAAATAGTGAAGAAATGCCTCTCTGTGTTCATTTGCATGTTCTGGTAACCATGCATGGAGTTGTGATTACAAACGCATCGCTGCATCTTTTTTTTTATCTTTGCTAAGATATTTGCACTATGAATCAAGATGCGTGCAGAGTGGTGATATCAGCTTCAGATGTCTTCAGTGCTTCGATTTCAACTTCGGCTATGCAAGAAGTGCATTCAAATATAAGGTAGACCTATACTTTGCCATAAATTCGATGTATTGAGAAGGTAATACCCGCACAAATTAGACTCAACTCAACGGCAGTGGTAAGAAAAGCTATAGATGTCTTCATCGTTTGAATTTCAACTTTCGCTGATTATGATACGTTTGCCATCAACTGCATCCTCGTTTGTTTTCTACCAATTACTTCTCGATGAAGCCTGACAAGATGGCCACAGTCACCAGCCTGGTGCGCGAATTTCTTACAAAAAAATAAAGATCCCACTTTCGCCATCTTCTACAATCTGGTGTTCGATCTCCATGAAAGCGCAACCTAATTGCAAAATCTTCAACCTGACCTTTTTTTCGTTTATCCATTTTTTATGAGGGGAACACGAAACATAGAAATATATAAACAAATAAATGCAAGGCGGTGTTTATTATATTATCTGATGACGTAGTTAAGTTTCAGTTTTGTTATCACCTTTTCGTTTGACGTACATGTCTATACAGCCGAGCTCAGGTTCTTCCTGCGTATCGTGGATACAGCCGAACTAAATCTTCAGCGCACGACTCTCTTCCTATTTTAAAGCGAAGGTTCAGCGCACCGTCACATACAAACAAGCAACTCTATTGCAGAGATGAGGATACTATAGACTGCCACTGACCCGTTTGGTCACCATCTTCTTTGCTTTTCAAATTGAATTGTAAACACTGTCTATAAGCAGGGAGAAATATACTGTATAAAATTAATATGTCGTAGTCCATTTGTATTTGCCGTACCACCTTTATATTTAACGTATATGCTTTTGCACCCGAGCTCTGGTGGATAACCCACATGATACCCCCCCTTCATCGAAACCTCTTTATCACCCGACAACGAAGTGAAAGAGGTGATAATGTTTTCGTTGGAGATTTAAGTATATATATATCTGTAAATATAACATCTGTATATATATTTGTAAATCTATACATTTGTGTGTCCACCCAATGAGCGGTCGAAGAACTAGAGCAATCTTCATAAATTTTTGTAGGAAGTTTGGTGGGTTGACCTAGATGTGACCCATAAAAAAAAACGGACCCAGCTGCCCATAAAAATGACGGCGTTGAATTTGCCTCCACTGCGGCAGATCGTCTTGCATCGCTAGGCGTTCTATTTTTCTTACGTTATTATTGAGAGATATGCGCGGGGCTGTCAGCATAGATCGAGCTAGCCTTATTGAACATAGCATCCATATGAGAAAATAGGATTAGCTGACCTTCAAACATGACTTCTTGAACTTGCTCACATCGCGGGTGATGGTCATTAAATCTTCAGCGCTCAAATTTCTCCCTATCCGATAACGAAGGTTGCATGCACGGTGATATACAAGCAAACAAGTAAGCACGCAAGCAAGATCATCAGAGTATGATAATTACATAGATAGGCCTAGATTGGTGAGTCGACACGGCACACGAAATCTGTTCTTCTGTTTTAGTAATTAACTGAACTATTACGAGGGCAAAGTTGTCTTTACCAAAAAGATGATGGTGACCTGTTATACAGAGATATTATCTTTAACTAGCTGCAACCTGTGGAAATTCCACAGAACAAATTCTTTGTTCTTCAATTCATGCGAAGATATGAAAATATGTTGTAGTTAGATATCGAATCTTCTAACTAGGCATGCGCGCAATAGCAGCTCAACTTTAAACTTCACTCCGATTCTTGTCGTTCCCTCCCGAAGTCGTACCCGAACACACTAACTTTCCCCTATTTAACACTGATGAAAGTGTAATGTGTTGAGGAAAGGACGTACCAACGGAATCACAAGCAGAATAATGTTATAGGTGCATTTCTGCAGATACAACTTGAAGGTCTATGCTTGCCACGAGAGGTAAGAGGGAATACATTGCAAGATATCTAGGATTTATCGGAGAAAAATTATGCACAAGACAATGTTCGTAAATACGAAAATCAAACACTTAATAAAGCAGTTATGACTTAATACTGTAAAAACAATAACTTCTTCTCAATGCTACAGAGAACTACTTCCACAAGTGAGGCAACAGTAAAGCGTTGTATATAGGGAACAATATTAAAACCAGCAGTGAAATAACACTGTTATCATCATAGCGCTAAAATAAAATAATTCTAAAAAGTTACTGCACTTGTGAATCCCCCCTCGATCACCAACCTTCAAACATCGACGTTTCTCTCTTTTTTTTTTAGTGAATGTAACTGCTTTGTATTCTGAACCAGAGTCTCATACGCTTAGTTTTAGGATAATATTAAACACAATAAAGTTGCCAATTATTCATATATTTATTGTGAAATAAGAAAACCGATACAAAAAAGCATCCAAATCCAAACTAAAAATCGTCAGTAATGATTAGCTAGTACAGTGGTTTTTACGAAAATTTTTCATTGCATGAAAAGAGTACAACACTCGGCGTGCCTATACGGTCAGTGCAGGTAAAATGTTCATGGTTCAACTGGAGAAATAAGTTTGTTTTGACTATATCAAGTAAGCTTACAACAGTTCTTCTACACATCGGATACACACAAATTTCTTCCTATTTATATGTGCATTAACTTCCTGAAAAGAATAGTCAAAACATTAACTGTTTTAATAATTATTGCCTTATTTCATTGTTTTATACTTCTGAACGTTACATCATACTCTGAAATACAGCTAATCTTCAATAAAAGTAAATGCTTCAATTATTAATTTATTACAATAATAAATGTGATAGAAGTTGCATTAGATACCATGCAATGATCCATGTTATGGTTAATATTTTCTGTTCGGAAAGTAAAATTGGTCCATGCAAACGGCATAGAAAAAGCAACAGCAATTTAAATTTTTTAGGAAAGAAAATTCAACTCTACCAATTCAGTTTACCTTGACTGATTTATTATTCAGTCAAAGCTGCCAATAATGGAGACTAAATTCTGTAACACAATCGACTTACTGAAACTAATATTTTGAGCAGTTATAATTTTGAAGCAAGATTGATTTGTAGAAATGAAAAATTATTAGTGGAGTGATTTGGATAAATGTGTCTAAATTTTTGATCAGGGTTAATAATTAACATAATTTGAATATTTGATACGCATTCAAGTTTCAGATTCATGTGCCCTGTCGACTGCCAGAATTCGCCATTTAGTGTTCACTTTAGCCAGGATAGTAAGGGCTGCATTCGCCATCGTGGCAGTAGCCGCTCCAACTGGGGCCGCAGCGAGTACCTTCCAGAGCTGGGTAGTAGGAGTAGTAATTGACGACCACGCCGTTGCTCAGAGTGTATCTGCACATCAGCCTGTAACATTGGACGGAAGAGTACCTGTAGGAAGGATGGGCAACAGCATTGGAGTATCCGGTTATTCGTTTGCATTGATAGTCAAGTGACTGGTACAACCCTGGGAAGGTACCGATGAGTGTATAATAGGAACCAGATGTGTACCTCAAGCAACTGTATCTGAAGTAACTGCTGTAGAGAGCATTGGCTGTGCAATATGAGAACCTCCATCTCCTCGGAGAGAAAACGGTGTTGCCCATTATATATCCCCAGGAAGCACGGCAAGAAGATGATGTCCCTTCACCATCGCGATACGCTCCAAGGTTGTAGGCAAGAAGTCGAGCAGCGGATAGCATGCTGTTGTAGTTTCCATTATCTTCATAGACGGCAACGTTGTAAGCCAACGAATTTGCGTAATAGCAGACTCCTCCTCTTGAGGGTGCTCGGCCTGTGTATGACGTCACCGCGACATTGTTAACAACAAGGTAGAAGTCACGCCTTGTCATGAGATGAACCACATCGTATGAGCCCCTGAAATATCGATAAATATAAGACATGAATCTGGACGTAGAAGTGTCAAGTCTCGCGTGGGCAGTGCCAACAGGATGCAGCAACAGACTGTCAACATAGGAAGAACTGGAATATCGCACACTCTTGAGACGAGGGATGACTCTGGCTCTACTATAAGCTGTCGCAAACCGACGGTATATCATGAACCAATAAACTCTCAAATACGTCACTAAAGCTGTACTTGAAGAACCAAACGCCCGGTACGTGGAAGAATCTGCGATAACCATTATTTCCACGTAATAGGTAATGAGATACCGTTTAGTTGCTTCATCTTTCTTTTCTTCTTCTTTTTCTTCTCTCCTTCCAACTTCAGACTCTTTGGGCAAGGAGATGCTATCAAGGGAGCTATCAGAGATCTTGGTGGCATAGTGGTTCTTACCATCGTTAGTCAAAGAGATGTCACCGGCGATCATGCCTGCTATGGTTTGGTCTTTCGTCAAATACAAGACGGCGTTGGACTGTTCATCTTCGTAAAAGTCTCCATCTTCATCCAATTGTTCTTCTGACCTTGCTTCAATAGTGTTGTTATCATCAAGCCTGAGTTCAGCTAATTCCACTTGGGGAATTTTAATTTTCTTCATCTTCAGTTCGTGGTTCTTCCCGAAGGCTCCGACACTCACTAAGAGTTCAGACTCGCTGGAACGTTCATGGTGGATCCTGACGGTGGCGGGGCTGCGGTTCACTTCTTCGGAGCCAAGACACGCAGAAGCGAGCAGCAGGCACCCGACAACAAATACTGGATGTCGAAACATCGCTGGGACCTGACAGTGGGCGTCGAGTACCAAATTGTCGATATCAGCAGGCTTGTATGCGAAAAGTGGTACCCTGGATGGTGAGGTGAGGTTGTCTGCGGTGAGTCCGAACGATCTTCGTTATATAGAAGGCGATCAACGAAAGTTCCATCAGGTACAGGTGTTGCTTTCTGAATACCACAATGCTGGCTTTTGAAATTTCTTCATACGCTGACATTTGTCGCAGTCATAGCTGCACATTGTTGCAATTGAGAGTCAATTCTAAGCTATTGAGACTCATAATCACCAAAAGGAAGTGTGAATGGTAGCCAATATTCGAAATTTATTTCAATAGCCAAGCGCAGTTGCGAGACTATAAATTTTACGATTTATTATTAAGCTTTTGACTGCTATAACAAGGGCTTTCATACTTGCCATGCCTTTGTACGTAAAAAGCACTGAGTCGGGCATGGATCTGTTCTGTGCATCACGAATTTTTGCTGAATTATAAAGAGCCACGTTTTACATAGCGATGAAGCTCGTTCATGCGCTTTTACCTAGAAAAGTCTACTCTCTAGAATATTATGTACGGACAAAGAATCTCTACTTTATATAATCGAGTGCCTCGACCAAGAACGATGGGTTACGTAGAAGAAAAACGAAAGTTTAAATAATGCAGCAGAAGCTCGAAATTCGCGCAAATGCGACAGCCAAAATCATCAGGAATTACGAGCGATTAGAAAAAAATAACTTAAGTTATTGGAATTGCGCCAATTGGGAGCTTCTGCTTGATATAAACTGTGTAAATCGCTTTATTGTAGGTCAAAATTTCGTCAAATTCTGAATTAATATAAACCTCACACAAGCAAGAGTTGGTGCCATAAAAAAAAATGGATACGTATAAAGTAGAAAAAATATTGCCTGAATCATGCAATATTCTGAAAGTTATCAAAAATTTACGTGCTGAGAACTCGATTTGTATAATCGCTGTGTTGTTGGCAGCTCAAAATGCATTAATTATTTCCTCCTTCAAAGGTTATGTTTTTGCCTGTGTTGGTCTGTCAGTTCGTGGGCAACATGATTCAAAAAGTTAATACGGATCTTCATGAGATTTACAGGGAATGTTAAAGTAGACTAGAAGCAACTCAACTAACCCGTTTACGCGTAGCCGCAGCACGGCTGTAGCTCGCGCAAAATTAAACTGTATGAAGCATTATCAAGAATCTCAGTTGCTACTGTAATTTTTACACCATAGCAAGTGGCAATGGTGAACTTTCAACTATTGCTCCTAATTATGAGGAGTTTAAGTCCACAAAGTTCGATATTTTCAGAGTTGGTGCGTAATGTTCATAGACGTCATGCTGAAGTCACGGCCACGACTAAGCAGTCGGATTAGTTGATCTGGCTCTAGGTTGCTAACAGCAACGTAATTTGTTACGTGGGCACCAGGCTTTAGGATTGTCATGAGGAAGAGATGACTAAATTTTGGCCCTGAAGTGTTTATCCATTTACCTGTTTGTCTGTCCACCATTTTGTCTGTCCATCGGTTTAGTTGTTTGGCGGAGGTCTGTGTTTTCAAAGTGCAGGTCTATGAGTAGTTATAACAGAAACTTTTGTTGGAAGGCAATGCTCTGCATGCCTAAGAGGAACTGCCTGAGCTCACCACTTTCGATCATTGAGCTGATAGAAGCAGCACACATTCTTCTCATGATCTTCACTGCCACCAGCATTTGGTAACTTTTCATGTGTTATTAGTTATTCGCTGGTCAATAAACTTTTGGATTCGATATCTATGCAACACAATGTCTTTTCGTTTATTTTCTTTGAGGATAGAATATTATCTAGGTGATCATAAAGACATGATGCTGTATCGTATGGTTTGTTTGTTTGTTTGTTTGTACACATTAATGTTTAATTTGGATGAGATGCAATGACGGCGGTGCTCGGAAAAACGGAACTATATTTTGATTTCGTGAATCGCTCTGTTTTGAACTGAGTATATTTTTCAACTGATTAACGAATAATGTTTGGGCCAATGAAAAGTTTACGTGAATTAGAAGATTCAGTGTCATTCTTCTAAAACCGGGCCACAGTTTGCTGCAGTCGCAAGCTCTACTTATGCACGGACGTTCGGCTTGTACGCGCTTAACATGAGTATTTTCATTGGGCCACTTTACAGTCAAACTAGGCAAGCAGAAGGAAAATTTGAACATTATCCAGAATCCAGTAATGCCTTCGCATCACCACCAATATTTAATCATCTGCTCCTCTTGATGTTCCTTACAGGTCATGTAAATTTCAAGAAGGTCCATTAAGGACAATTTGAGTCATGTCGCTGAAAGCCAGAAAGAGCGACAAACAAGCAAACGAACTGATGGATCATCACCAAACTATAAATGTTTATTTCACGTGACATTCCTAACAATTCCTCTGAAGTTTATAACTATGCTTCCAGAACTTTTTGAGCTTTGTTGCCAGAAGGCAACAGCCAGTCAGACAAAGAAATAAATGGATGGATGAATCATCACCAAAATTCAACTATTTATTCCTCTTGACATTCTGATCAGTTTCTGTCAATTCCATGAAGATTCGCCCTTATCTTTTTGGGTTACGTTGCTTAAGGCTCGGTGCCCACGTGCAACAAGTTGCGTTGCCGCTAGCAGCCTAGAAGCAACTCAGCTAACCCGACTGCGTAGTCGTGGCCGTGACTTCAGCATGGCGTCTATGAACATCTTGCACTAATTCTTAAGATATCAGTTTTTGTGGACTTAAACTGCGCATCATTAAGAGCGATCGTTGAAACTTCACTATTGCCATGCCACTTGTCATGGTGTAAAAATTGCAGTAGCGACTGAGATATTTGACCTATTTTTACACAGGTAAATTTTGCGCAAGCTGAAACCGTGCCGCGGATACGTAAACGGCTTAGGGTGTTTACACACTACAAGCGGAGCGGAGCGGAGCGGCGCGGAGCGTAGCGGCGCGGAGCGGTTAGATGTTCAAATTATAAACGGAACAGAGCGGCGCGGCTTAGGTATTCAGAAGGGATGAATCTCGAGTTTTCGCTTATTTAGGAATGAAACCTGCAACGTTAGACCAATTGCATTCCCTTATAATAAGGAAAATTGCAAAAAAGGTAAGATAAATTTGCCATTCAGTAGGGTTGGGTTATATTCAGTAGGGTAATAATTGCAGTGTTATTTTTACGAAGGTTGGTATTTATATTGATATATAATTTGATAAAACGAGTTATCTTTGTGTAAACATTGATCAATAAGACGCTTTTCTTTCAAATTATGTTTTGATAAGTATCTTAAATGGATATATATTTTGTATTCTAATAGTGAATGCCGATAGCGGCTAAAAATACTTGCCAATTTCTTGAGCGTACCGCTGCGCTCTCGCTTCTCCGTTCCGCTTGTAGTGTGTAAGCACCCTTAGGTGAGTTGCTTCTAGGCTGCTAGCGACAACGAAAGTTGTTACGTAGGCACCGGGCTTAAAAAAAGGTAGACAGAATAATTCGCGAGCAACTCCGGGCAAAATGCCAACTCCTTGGCGGAGGTAATAAACATCCCGTGAACGATTCCGATAGCATTTGAGACAATGTGGTTGTGAGCCTTCGTATTTCACTGTGCTCATTTTTGTTCATCTCATCTTATGTTTTGCGTTGGGGTTTCGTGTATTTTTTGTGCTTTCATGAGGGGTTTTAGGGTTGTGTATGTTCGTCTTCCACCTCAGCTCTGACAACCACGACCGGCGTCTAATCACGGCGATACAATTCTGGATAGCGAGAATTTTTATATAAAATCGCCTGTTCAGGCCAGAGTGCAACAGTACTGCTAACAGTTGATAACATGAACAATAGTAAAAAAAGATACAAAATGCAAACGAGCACGGCGTATGTGTGAGCTGGCTAAAAAATACCTCAGAGAACGACTGACTAAATTACTGTAACTACAAAGACTACCGATCGCTGACTTTATTCTAGTTTCTGCTTCCATAAACTTAAATTATCGTTGCAGCAAAGACCGAAACATATCTCAATTGTTACCATTGCTTAGAGGCTTGATGCATCTCACTCACGCTCTTAACACCCAGAAATGCTTACGATCGCATATATTAATACTTGCTCTCACCAACGTCTACATGGAGGCGACTTCCACTGGAATATCTAACTTCTCGAGTGTTACTATGAAGATGCATCGCTAGTTTTGGACCAGCATTGTGTGTTTTGGTAATTCTTCAACGACGTGAGACATGTCCTGTTGCAGTTTGTAATTCAAGTTTTGATCTTAAACTGTCATACGTTGTGTTCACGCCAGCTGTAGGAATCTTAATGATTATGGAGCCTACCATGCAGATGCATCACCTATTATACCCTGTACACTGTACAGGCTGTGAACTGTTTGAACTGTTGCTTTCGGTGTCTCTGTGTGTCCGTTCACAGTGCAGTAGTTGAACTGAATGGAATGGACTACAGTCAAAAATTAAAGAAACATTTGTATCATTGAAAATTAAATTTAAAGCTTTCATCTACCGGTATCATAGTTACCACCAGCTATGGTATACCCCCAACTTTTGTTTGAAATTTCAATGGTTTATTTCTCTTCAACTTCGAGCCTCCCACCTGATGAGCTGAGGTACAGCGAAACGCGTCGTGGGTAACAAAATTCTACTAACTGTCTTGCTTCTCGTCAAATTCTCCAATCTTCAATTGTTCTGCCATCTATAAGTAAAACATATATATATATATATACTGTATAATGTATATACTGTAGTAATATTGAGAAACCAATGATGTCACAACATCCTTTACAAGTTCGGTTAAACCGTGTTACTACTCATAACCGCTTAAATGAAGAACGTTTGTTTTTGATGATGCCATAAAAATACAGTGTAATTATCCAGCGTTAACTGCAATATTACGATTGGAAGAATAGACAGGACACTTATGCAATTGAGTGCCATTCAGTCATTATGTTGTAATAACTGTAACTAGCTGGACCCGTGAAACTTTCACGGCGTTGCAAGGCCTTTCACAGACCAGTGAAACGTTCATATTTTAGCTTGGTAACATCACACTTATTCTTCAACACAGACTCGTTATGTGATATACCAAGTCGATCCTCTTGGTTGATATCAATATCCATAATTCCCTGCAGTGGAGTAGCCAGGAGAGGATCGTGGGGGACACACTCCCTCCCTAAAAAGTTACACGCTCCCTTCACTGGAAATGAGGCCTTGAAAAAATGTACTGCTTAGGGCCTAGCTTTTGTGTCTCGCTGCCCCCCCCCCCCGTTGAATTTTGCTGGCACTCTTAGTGCCCACCCCAACATAGAAATTTTCCAGATCCCAACCCGTTCATTCAGAAGAGCCGAGGGGCATAAAAATTATTAAAA
>LQNS02278089.1:16349504-16365786 GCA_001587735.2 Parhyale hawaiensis | reverse complement strand
GGGAACGCCACGCCTCCCGCCGAGGGGAGCGCGAGGGGGCGGCGCCGGGCGCGCGCGGACCGGACGGCCGCTCTTTGAACCACTAGTGTGGGCCGCTTTTTGAACCACTAGTGGTTCAAAAAGCGGCACTCCTACTACTCGCCGAAGTTGAGCCTTCGAGGCTTAACTTGTCCTACACTGTAGCGAGGCGCTCTGGCTTGAACCGTTAATTCATGTTTCAGACGTTGACCATTAATCGTTTACTCATGAGACTTTAGGAAGGGAATCTTACTCGGTAAGATGGATATTTCACTCTGTTCCACATACTGTCATGGGATTGCTTCTCTCATCTGCGGCACGATTCAAATTAACGAGCTGAAGTTCCTGTACACATTTCAGAACAAATTAAGTCAAGTGGGCTTGGCTTCAGCCGACTTTGACCACCCAATCGGACGCGTCTAAAATATATTCTACTGTTCATGGCAAACTTAGTGATTCGTAATTTCTAAAAGCACCGTGATGCTTTCGATCTGCAATAATAACGTAACCACAACAAATTATTAAATAAAGCTGTGCTGCTTGCAGGTCATGCGAAGATTTGCTGTCTTACTTGGAGAAATATATTTTCATATTTCGTACGCATGGTACGGGTGCACAGATTCCAGCTAGTCAAATGAACGTACTGTACGGTGTAACAAGCTTTTTGAATCCAACAGAATTTACTGAAATTTCTGACATGTGAATTACATTGACTGTGGTATGCTTTTGCAATAGTTTTGTAAGTGAATGGTAGGTATATTAGGGTTTGATGAGGTAAGTCTTAGAATACTGCTAGACGAGGTACGTGCATGTATGCACTAGGAGTGTTATAACAGAGTAGAATTGGTTCTGATTAGTGGAGTCCCACAAGGCACCGTGCTTGGTCCAATACCCTTCCTCATCATGATAAATGACATGGGGCACCAATGCAAATTTGCCGTTCCGTCATCGTTCGCTGATGACACACGGATATTAGCAGCGGTAGAATCAACGGCAGACGTACGGATTGTGCAACTAGATCTAACCAACATATTTCACTGGACATCGGTTAACAGCATGACCTTCAACGAATCAAATTTTGAACTCTTACGGTACGGAAAAAACCTCTCCCTTACTGAATCTACATTCTACACGACGAGAGTTGGGAGCGAAATCGAGAGAAAGCAAATTTTAAGAGATCTTGGGGTGAGAATACAAGATAATGATCATGTGGCTCGAGTTGTTACTATAGGCAAGAAGTGGAGCGGATGGGTGCTTCGAACTTTCTCTTCACGAGAGGCAGACACAATGCTCACCTTATGGAAACAACTAATACTACCGAGGATTGAANGAGATTATTCAACAAAATGCCACGTCACATCCGAAATGTCACCGGTACAGAGACTGTGAAATTTAAAAACTTACTGGACGCATACTTACTGAAAGTGCCAGATAAACCTGTTGTAAGCGGCTCCGTGAACTGAGGGGATAACTCGCTGTTAGCCATCCCGCTGGTCATGGACTACAGCATCACCTCTGCGCAAGATGGGTTGCGTGCATAACGCCACCTGGCCCTCGTCCGAAGTATCATCAAGGTAAGGTATCAAAGTAAGGTATCATACCCACGCCCCCCTCCCTCTCCCCAAAAAGAAATCATCTCCATAGCCAGCGCCTCTGTAAGTTTGGGGTCGCTGACCGTAAAGTTATTGCAAATTCCCGTTCTCCTTCCCCACCCATCCCGCACGGAGAAAACCCTCCCACCTTCAGCACCATCATTACCTCGGAGCTACACTCAGTTAGCTCCTACTAATGACGTAGCCCTTCTAGCCCTCTCTCACTGATGAAACTATGAGCGTAAATGGGCCCAGTTACGAGCCTGAGCGTAACAGCAATGGCCTGCCACTGTTTGGAATAGCAACCTTCTCTCTAACCGACTGATTATAGTTCTTTTTTCTTTTTACGTCGGCATTACGAAGATGACTTCCTTCGTCGCTCTCTCCCTCTCTGTCTGGCCCTCATATCCAAAGGAATTAAGATGGAATAAGAGCGATAAGCACCAGCTTTCATCGTCTGTTAAGAGACTTGGAATAGCGCACTCGTTATATCAGTGCAGAGTTTTCCATGAGGGAGCTACAGCTGCATCAAAATAATGGAGGTAGTTTTGAATGGCTGTGGAAATGTAGATATTTAGGCAGTCAGCATACTCGTCTGTGCAGAGTACTGTTTGAGGAAAAGTATGGTTGCATCCGATTTATATATAAGTGAAAGTGGTTTAGACAGAGAATATATAATTAAATCCGGTCCCGCGATTATCTGAGAAGAGACACAGTTGTATAACTTGATGATAGGATTTTTTCCAGTTATGATATTACAGATTTTAAGACTGTTTTTTTTTTACTGTCAGCGCATCGTCTCGTTAAATAAAGATGCAGCGGCCTCAAAATAATGGTTATAATATGCTTTATAGCTAGAGTAAGTAGCATTTTAAGATAACTGTTTCGTACTCAGTACAATTTTCCTGGAAGGGAGGTACTGTTGATTTATGTTTTTACCCGAGAAAATATGTTATGTTGTTAGAATAGTGTAGTTTTTCAAACAAAGGTACAGTAAAGATTTTAGGGAAGGGAGGGTTTCAAACTCCATTTTACTCTGTAAGATTGAGCTTCTAAAAGTCTCAGGGGTAACCAATTGCCGGTTATTGCCTCGCAAGTTAGCGGGTCGAAGCCAGCGCACCTGCCAGAAGTTTCAAACAAATCATGCCTCTAAGACTTCATTTCGGCGCCCACTAGAACATGCCCTTAATTAGATCTCTCAATCATGAAAATCATATCCTGTTTATTGAGTAAACGCTATTCAGGGCGGGTAGAAAATACCTTCGTATGAATAGCATTAGGGAAGTAACCCTGAATAGTCATTTGTGCAGTACAGGTTTAATTGGTACATACGTATACTTGAGTACTGTGTGCGTGATATATTTTACTCATCACGAAATGTAAGATGTTCAAAATAAACCAGGGACGACTGTTGCCATCGGGTCTTTCTTCTCGGCTTCAAAATAATAGCTTTTGCCCTGAGACATTACTACCCTCCTGGTACCTACATCTCGACAGTAAAATGAAAAACGACTTGTGACGACGTTGCAAAGAAGTCGACACCTTTCACTCTACGACCCACTAAGTCCCACCTCATGCAGCAGACTGGATGTAGCATACTAAATAAGAAAATTTTGCTTGCCTGCTCTTCAAGCCTAGTCCAAGAAGGTAATTGCAGCAGCAGCAACACACCTCCACCTCGCTGGACAGCGGACACCATGCTTCTGCACTGTGATGCCATTGCCAAGGCTGCAATGTTTTTCTTTTTTACAAAGCCCATAATCCCAAGCTTTGGCAATCCTGGGTGTGGAGGACAGATACACCCACACACAAACAGGCTGAATACAAGACATCCCTGCCGATACGCTGCGGGCTATAGAAGATGCAGTGCAATCGAAAACCCGTCAATTACTAAAATAAACTATGAAAATTGAACATGGACCCTAACTTATTTTAAACAGTGTGTTTTGCCTAGGCATTTGGTTATTCTTTTTTTACATAACAGTAAAATGCAAGTGTCTTTAACTTAGGAAGTGCTCTGAACACCTGGCCCAGTACAGCTGTGACGCTCTGTACTGTATTGTTGGTCATACCGGTTCGTCATGGCTCTGTACAGTGCTGTACAATAGGGTGGAAGAGAGGGATCACCTGTACTACTGTCACCCCAGAGACGTTTGAGGTGAAGATTGTACAGGTGAGGAATATTCAGGTGACAAATGTACAGGTGAGGAATGTTGGGGTGACGATTGTACAGGTGAGGAATATTGGGACGACTTTTGTACTGGTGAGTAATATTGGGGTGACAGTTGTACAGGTGGGATTTTTTTTTGGGTGACAATTGTACAGGTGGGATTTTTGGGTGACAGTTGTACAGGTGGGATTATGGAGTGACAGTTGAACAGGCGGGATTTTGGGGAGACAGTTGTACTGGAGATCCGAAGAGAGTAATTTCATGTTTGATATACTACTCATTGTTGCCGTACTTTGATGAGTCGAAGAGAGCACAAAGTTTTTTGGTTGAGAGATTTCACTTCATCCTAGGTTAGTTATAATAATCGCATAATACGATCAACTAAAGTCGACCTATGTATTGTGTGGGATGAGAGATTCTATTTTATGTTAGGCATTTTGTTTTTCCACAACTTATTACCTCATATTGAGGAGTTCGTACCTACGTGATTTAAGTTCACGTTAGGCAAATTCTTTTCACTGCTAATTAAAATGGACCGAAGAGGATCTACATTGCGCGACGTACTGCACTACAAGAGAAACAAAACAGCTCTCCCCTCTACTTCACTGCTTCTCTTCATTTAGCAGCAGGGGCCTGCAGCAACATCGGTCATTTGTTGGTACAACGATCGCTCATTCCTGATGTTCCTCAGGGAAATATTGCTTCTTTTTCTCTCATAAATCCCATGGAGGAGCAATGAAGCTCCAGGATGCCCGACGATTGAGCGCAATCATGGCTCTATTTTCATAAGCTAAGTTTTTTTTTTTTTGTGTGTGTCCATGTTTTACTCTCAGCACGTGAAATTTGAGTATTTCTTTATTTGTTATTCATGTCATTTGTGTATGTAGGTTAATCGTGGTAGTTGCGCTTGTTATTGTACGTGTGTATCTGTATAGCAATTCTGCTTGTCCCTCCGTTAGTTAATTAGTGACCGGTAGTTACTCAGTTAATTACTTAGTACGACCAAGACGCTTTCTTTCAACGGTAATAGATTGAGGGGAAACTAGGGCATCTTTGAGGTATCCTTGATACGACCTGGGAAGGGATCAATGGAAGAAGAAGAAGTCAAGCTCAAATTTCAGCTGCTGCTGCTGCTTGCAGGTCTTAGGTAGAACATTCACTGCCAGACTTGGAATATTTTTCACCATTCGTATGTATGATTCAGGACCAAGGGCATCATAATAATTGAGGAGCAGTTAATGCATTTGTTCCTTAAAACTCCAACAGGTTCCTGCAGTATTAGATAGGGGAAAATTAAGATGATACGGGTCTGATATATCACTGAAGAACATTGTTTTTGTTCAGTGAAATTTCTACAGGTTCGAGCTAGTTTAGGTTTCTAGCGGCATTTGTCCATGTTAATTGTGTATGCAAGTTATGGCGGTATTTGCTTGTTTGGATTATGTGCGTTAGTGGCGCGTGCATATAATATGGATTATTTTTATGTGTTTACTGGTCTGTCGATGTTTCAGTTTTGATTTTTCGAAGTGGATTATTTAGAAGTTTGTGTTATTGATGTCGATGGTTTGCACCTGGTAATTCTTGCATTCTGTATCATTTGTGTTGTACGGTACCGTGCGGTGACTCCATGACTCCAGTTTTCAACGTACCACCCATGGAAACGACTTGAAACACACAGACTCCCAGTTAATAAACTGGTATCAACTTAGTACATTATGCACCGATTGACAGCAGTACGTTGCTGTGGATTTGCATGCATAGCATAAATCACGATGGCATTCGCTCAAAGGGTAGAATTAGAAGCACAATACTATTGACTAAATAATAATAAGTTTATTGGCAGTCAAAATTTAAAAATTACAAAGATTATTGATCCATATACATTCAATGCACGCTGCATTGTACTTAATGAATGCCAAGCCTATTGGTAGCCAAGTGCTATTTATGCAAATGTTAAAAAAATAAGATAGACAATAATACTGCTGACAAAATCAGAATATAAAGATCTACAGTAAGGATGTTTATATAATTACCTGAGTGATATCATTGCCAATGTCATTACTATCTTGAATCTATAATGAACTTGCCTTGAGTGATTGCTTACAGTGTATTCAGTGTAGAGTATACTAATATTATGTACAGCTATTGCTATTAAAAAATATCTGTCGTTTTCTATGATAAAAAAAATGACTTTGTAGGAGGAACTACTTCATTAATTAATCGTAGTATATAAAATATGGTGTGATAGTTCTGTTAAACATACTTCTTTCTTCCTATAATTTCAGGTGATGGATTAATCTGCATTTCCAATAATGAACGTAACAAAATATTATCATAGAACATCAAGCGTCAAGAACCAGTCAAGGCTGCGTGCATGAACCAGCAAGGAGTCCGCGGCATCATAGACTATGCATTCTTTATGCCGATGTCACGCGATAGTCAAAAGAACGAGTATCGTCATCTTTTCGTCCGAACGTTATGTTGAAATCTTGTAAACACAAGTTTGAGATTGCCAAGACATGGTGTAAAAATGTTTACCGTCAGTTCAGTTTACTCCGCAAGTGCCGCTAGTTAACCTACCTTCGGACATATTGCTTTATCTGGAGGGATTTATAACTCAACATTCTTTGCAGCTGTGTGCTGATTTAATGGGCATATCAACACATTCGGACGAAAAGATGACGATACTCGTCCTTTTGACTAGCGTGTGTCGTCGCCATAAAAAGGAGACACTGGCCTATGGTATCGATGAGCTGTTGTTGATTTTTTCAATTTTCATTAATATTGAATGTTTGTTATTGTGTCACAGGCTTGTTTTGTTTCTGGCAAATGTAATATTAGCGGAATGAGTACTTTATTTATATTATTGTGTTCAAATTTAGTGGTAAGCATTAACACTCGAGTGATCTAAGTTACGTAAGGGTTATTTTTCACATATTATTTCTGCAAGGCTTAGCGGTGTGTAAAATAACCAGTAGAGCATAACGCAATACAGTCCCACTAACGCCATCGTAAGTGTAAATAATTATGACAATACTAAGAGGCCAAACAGTTATTCTTCATCAAGACCTCAATCGCTATTTTAGCATGAATTTCATATAGTGACCTATGTATTTTGAGTTAGTTTACGACTGTTGATGTATATTCTCTGTCGTCTTTTAGACAGACTTGCTCTGTCTGATAACAACTCTGCAGAGAAAATTTTTCTATAAATCTGAGGTTGTTACCTCCGCCAAGGAGGTTATGTTTTTGTCCAGTCTGTCCGTCTGTCTATTAGTCGGTCACCGAGATAACTCTAAGAGTTCTGAACGGATCTTCGCAAAATTCACAGGGATTGTTAGGCATGTTAGGAGGTATCAACTTTGGTGAAGATCCGTTCATCGTTTTTTTCTCTGCCTGTTCTTTTAGTACGGTAACTCAGAAAATTATCGACGGATTTTTGAAATGTAATAAGTTGTTAGCATTTCACTGAGAGTATATGGCCCAATTTGTGTGATGATCTGTTTGTTAATTTCATTGTATATTTGTCTATATTGTTTATTTCATTATTGTTAGCAACATAACTCAAAAATTAGCAATGGAGCTTTATGAAATTTACAGGAATTGTTTGAAATGTAAAGAGACATAAATGACAAAATTTGGGTGATTATCGGTTCATCTGTTTGTGTGTTTGACAATGTTATTTATCAGAATGTTATTCAGCAACACAACTCAAAAAGCTATGAACAGGTCTTCATGAAATAAGCTGGAATTTTTAGAAATGTTAAAAGACACACAAGGCCAAGTTATGGTGATGATTAGTTTGTCCGTTTGTGTGTTTGACCATTGTTTGTCAAAATGTTTGTCAGAACATAACATAACATAAAAAAAATTACAGAAGCTGATATTACTGCCAAAACACAATTGACCGGATTTTGGTGCTGACAAAAAGGAAATCATAGTTTCAGAACCAATTTGAATTTTTTCCTGAACGTTGCCATGCCTGGCGGAGGTATGCACTCTCAGAATGATCTACTTATCGTTACTTTCCGAGCAAAAAGCCAAACCACATATTATGATGTCTATTATGTATGGAGTTTCATATGTTTTTGAACGTTGAAAATGAAGGCAAGGATGCAGCATCGGCGCTGTTTATTCTTCGATGCTCTTCCGAGGAATATAACGACCCCGTTTTCACCTTGGCATGTGGCAATAACGAGCCGTACAGGTGGCAAAAAAAGCCAATTACGTGCCGCGAAATTAAAAAAAAAACTGATCGAGACTCTAGAACGGCCTTTTCCCGATCCTAAATCGGCTTATTTCCTGCCTAGTGTGGCACTTGTCTGCTCTCAAGCGGACACGATTTTGAATAAGGTTGGCCATTATTACCTCCGCCAAGGAGGTTATGTTCTCGTCGTGTTTGTCTCTCTGTCACCAAGATAACTCAAAAAGTTATGAACCGATTTGGACGAAATTTACAGGGATTCTTAGGTATGTTAGGAGGAACAGATGATTAACTTTTGGTTAACATATGTCCATCTGTTTGTTTGTGTGTCTACTTAATTTTTCTCAATGACATAACTCAAAAAATTATGGATGGATTATGATGAAATTAACATGAGTTGTTAGGTAAATAACAAAAAGTAAATGACAAAATTTTGGTAGTGATCCGTTGGTTCGTCCGTTCGTGACTGTCTTTAATTTTATACTTGTTAGCACAATAACTAAAAAAATAAATGGATCTTTATGAAATTCATAGTGGTTGTTAGAAATTTTAAAAGACATAAATTATCAAATTTTGATGCTGATCGGTTTGTTCGTTTGTAGGTTTGACTCATGTTTGTCATAACGTTTGTTAGCAGTATAAGTCAAAAAGTTACGAACGGATCTTCAAGAAAATTGCACAAACTGTTATTACTATCAAAAGGCACAAATAATTAGATTTTAGAGTGTATACAAAGAAAATTATGGTTTCAGAGCCAATTTGAATTTTTCGCTACCGTTGCCTCGCTCGGCGGAGGTATGCGCTCTCAGAGTGTTCTAGTTCTATTAGCGAAGTAAAGAAACTTGAAGAAACAGCATAAAGAAACAAGTTACAGTAAGATATGAACAATCTTAAGTGTTCAGCCGCGATATGAAATAATTTTACATTTCAGTTCCGCTTTGTTCTGAGAAAGTTATACGATAATTTAACACTAAAATAACAATAAGTTTATAAACTTATTGTTATCTTAGTGTTGAATTATCTTATAACCTTCTTGTATTTTTTAATATAGTGTTAACAGTTATACGTCGTGCCCCCTTAAGGAAATAAAGCGAATTTGATAGTTTAAGTGCATCGCGCTAAACTCGAATGATTCGAACTCTGAAGCCTTTTCCTCACTAATATCGAAACGTTAAGCCAACGCAGTTTTATTTCAGAGAGTTACTGAACTAATTAAAACAGTGGAAGGTAAACTGCACAATTTCCTGGCTTCTGATTAATTCTAAGTTTAAAGAGACGTCCTAAGCTTTGCTAGTGACGCTAACTCAGTTGACGGCTAACATTTTTTACACAGCTGGGTGCTAGCGTGTTTGTTTAAACTTTGCTAGTGACGCTAACTCAGTAGACAGCTAACATTTTTTACACAGCTGAGTGCTAGCGTGTTTGTTTAAACTTTGCTAGTGACGCTAACTCAGTAGACAGCTAACATGTTTTACACAGCTGGGTGCTAGCGTGTTTGTTTAAACTTTGCTAGTGACACTAACTCAGTTGACGGCTAACATTTTTTACACAGCTGGGTGCTAGCATGTTAGTTATCAAGCTAGTTTTATTAGCATTCTATTTTCCATAGCTTTATTTTAACAACATTGCAATGATTGATTTTTTCTGAAGTTATAAATGTATTGTAGTATTTGTATTGATTTGTACGGTACTATTAATATTTTTCTTTCTTGTAGGGAAAATTATGCACCTACAGTAAGTACTTAAGACAGTAATTAAAGAAAAGGCTTAATTAACACGCTTCACGTCACACGAGCTACTTTTCGATTATCACGCTACTATCAGGAAAAAAGTGTACATATGAATCCCGCTATAATATAGTAAAAGCATATCCACTGTATTAATCCTCATTAAACTGGCGTGTGTGTTGAAGGAAAATACTATGCCACTTTACTCTCAAAATAGAGTGTCAAAAACGCCAGATTTTGGGGAAGGTGTCCACAATAAAAGAAAACACAGTTTTTCGGTTGGTTGGTTGGTTGGTTCCTTGCTTGGTTAGGCGCCGTTGTGAGCGATGGTTAATGGGATGACGATTCAAAATCACAGGCTCTTCATTCTTCTAAACGCTAAGGTATCATATGTTAGAGTGCATCATTGCTCTGTGTTTAAGTGTATGCTGGAGAAAAAATACCTCCTTACATCGCAAAAACAGTGAAGTATTGGTATCATACCCAGAACTACTATGCAAAATGGGGCGGACTGTCATCACTGTTTGGCATGACTAAGGGCATACGACAAAAAGGCTTACTCCGTCAGATTCTCTACAATATTTTCATTGACTATATCCATGCAAATAATATTAAAAAACTTTATTTAATACTGATGTATACATTAAAATATTGAAATGTTACATGGTCCACAAGAGAATGTATCTTATTTCTAGGTTACGAACAATGGTGGTCTTACATTCTAGACTTCATTACGCCCCATTGCTTGGCCTCCGTCAGGCAACAGTTTGCGCTGCCATCGTAAATACATATTAGATCGTTTGTAGCCAGGGCCATTACAGATGATTTTTATTAACCAGTTATTAGAGTTGAATGAAACTAGACCAGGCTGTCATTATAACAATAATTCAGTAAATGCCCTTAGTTATGCTGACGACATACTGCTTGCCTCCCCCATGCTACAAGATTACAAAAGTTGCTTGCAATTTGCGAGAGGGAAGTGAATAATCTTTCTATTGAGTATAATACGGTAAAAACAGTATGCTTGCATATTAGGCCTAGAAGGTTATAGGCCTACCTGGTCATAAACATTCTGTTTGCAATGGTGTGCAGCGTACGGATGTATAGAGTTTCTGGTACTTAGGTCACAAAATCACTGATGATTTTGGCGATGCCCAGGATATATAGAGAAAAAAGCGAAAGCTCCATGCAGTTGGTAACATGTTAATTGGGAAATGCGGACATTGTTCTAGAAGGTCAAATGCAAGCTGTTCTGAACCTTTCATTACCAGCTCTACTGTAACTAACTGTGCAACTCTAAACAAAAATCAATTGAGCGTTTGACCGTTGCTTATTATGCCATATTCCGCAGATTTTATGAATGTGCCAAGGTCTAATAGTGCAAGTCTAACATTTAATCAGAAGTACACTGATTATCTCAAAGTCAGGACCAGAAAATTCACCTTAAACCTAAAAACGAGAATAAAAACTTCAACAATTCATTAATAAAAGTCATCCGTAATGGCCCTGGCTACAAAGGATCTAATATATATCTACGATGGCAGCGCATACTGTTGCCTGACGGAGGCCAAGCAATGGGGCGTAATGATGTCTAGAATGTAAGCCCACTGCGATATGTCCTTCATTTATAATCTAAAAGTAAGATACATTCTCTTGTGTACCATGTAGTTTTTCAATATTTTAATATCTCCATGTACTTAATAAAGTTCATTATTATTTACCAAGTGTGATACGATGCGGATGTGATAATCTTCACAGGCTTACTTTCTGCTGCACGTACTTCAACCAATTATTGAGCTTTCCTTCCTGTCGTTTATAATATTTTCTGCTTAATTTTTCATTAGCTGAATTTCCTCGAAGCAGTCGAAACGTTCCGCTGAACAGAGGCAAAATACTTCCAGGTCTTAATTAATGCAACCATAATTTTGATCCTGTAGTATTCACTGCTGGTAGCCCTGATACTTTGATGTGTATTTCCGGTGAATTCTTATGCTTGAACTTCTCTTTTTTTTGGGGGGAGGGGGGTGGGGAGAAGGGAAGGGGGGATTGCTTGATTTTCAATCTTTTCAATTCCGGATTTCGTCCATGGGTCACAAATTTTGTCACACTTAAATAAGACGAAGCCTGCAGGTAAAGTGTAGCTTTTGCAGTAAAATCCGTAAAGAAGACAAGAAAATATAAATTTCTTGGGAAATTTATTGCATTCCTTTTTGACGGCTTGGACAGTAGCGCTTTGTGAAGGAAGTGCAGCTCAAGTTTAGAGAGAAAGCATTAAGCCAGCAAAGGTCTGTAATAATCTTTAATATTAAGAGTAACAAAACGTTACAACAACGTAACAGAATTTACTCAGGGTGAACATATTTTGTAATAATCATTATGGCACTTCCTTAGTTCCAAACATTTGGAGCGCTTGCGTAATTTCTTTTATTACACTGGTCAGCAAACAATTATTATTATTAAAACTCCTCGCAAGCGCAAATTAACATCAAGATGTCCAAGACGCTTGCAAGAAGAATAATCTTTAACAAAAAATATATGGGGCTGACTTGAACGCTTGCAAGTTGAAACGACTGAGCACGGGTCCCGCCAACAAATTTCGTACCGTGATCTTTCCAGGAATGCAACACCGATCGAACTGAGGAGTGTGGTGTCCAACCGTCCCCGGATGGGCTACGGGCGTAGCTCGTGTGTTTCATCCAAAGATCCTAGGAGCAGAAAAAAGAGGAATGTAAGCACCACCTGTGATACCTGTGAAGTTCTTCAAACGAAGTCCAGGTGGAGTTACGCACGTAATTCATCTCGTGCAGAGATGACATTACGCTCCGCGAAAAGCGAGAGATCTAGCAGTGACTTGTCACTACAATGCACGTAACCGATCACGCTGAATTATCTTACACTTTCAGTAAGTACGAACGTAGTAAGTTTTCAAACTCTACAGCTTCAATGCTAGTGGCGCTCCGAATATGACTGAAAAATCTCGCACCCGAGCCGTGAAGCTATTGGAATAATGCATGGCCGTCAGTAGTGAATATCCACTAGAATGTGCAGAGACAAGCAACTCTCCGTTTTTGGGATGCGTCTACCACATTATTCTGGGCACACAGCCGACTGGCGGAGCCAACAACTTGGTCATGCAGACGAAAACGACTGGCGGCAGCCGAACTCGTCTACCAACAGGGAGCAATAAGAACTCGTCTCCCAACAGGGAGCAATAATCTAACGAAAGAAATAAGAAAGCATAGAAACATCTCAGGACTGCTCCATCATCACCAAATACAGCATAAACTTTTCGTAAGATTCCAACTCTGCTGGGAGAATGTGGGACCAGGGGCCTAATATCATCACAAACATAAGCTTCGCATTAGAAATGACACCAAGTATCTCAAGACGGCTTAAAATTAAACCTTGCAGATAGTGCCACTTACTGTATCTCGAGTGGGGGATGCTGAGGTAATTGACATTCTTTCATATGGAATTCTTTTAACTGTATTTTCAGCAGTTCCACTTTGTAATCCCAAAGCTAAAGCCTGTTTTATTTTTATTGTTGTTAATATTATTAAAAACTTCACATTCGAGCCACAACGAACAGGTAGTACAACCTAATTAAAGCATTATGCAAAACCCAGAAGCTCGAAACGCTGCTAAAGAAAATCCTGCAAATAGCCGTTAACAGCTGACTTAAAACATGCAGGCCAAAACGACCGGAAGCCGATGCCGGCAATGAATTCCAAACCGAAGCAGACCAGGGCAAGAAATATTAACTTAAATGACAAGTTCGCTTCTTACAGTCAGAAGATTCACCAGATCACTTTAAAACACAGCCTGCTGGCTGAACTAACAAGTCGGTTCAACAGACGCAAGTGACTGTCAGCAGCTGAACCCCAGACCGGTGAGCAATACTCCAACACAAGAAGAAAAAAATGCGTAAAGGCATTAGGCAGACTACATCTTAGCCGCAAAACACAAAATTTACCTTACGCAGGAGCCCAATCTTGCTGGAAGCACGTGACGCCAGTCGCCTGATATGCGGCTCAAAAATAAGCTTATCATCAGAGACAACACCAAGAATCTCCAAGGAGCTAGACTCCTTGAGCAAAGTGCCATCTATCTTCAGATGTGGATGCTGCGCTAAAAGTGTCCGAGACCGACTGATAATCATCGATTTGGTCTTACTGGCATTCAGCGTCATACTCTAGGCTGAGCACCATGCACTAATGCACTACAGGTCCCTATTCCGAGACTGGGCGACATCATTCATGCTGGGGGCAGGCATCATGCCATCAAAGTGAAATCGCCAGCATAGTTGATCATCATGCTCTTTCCCGAAGAGCGCATGTCACTTATTTAGTGAACAAACCACAGCGGGTCAAGTACGCTACCCTGAGGGACGCCAGACTCTACCGCCACGGAGGCACTCACAAACCGTCAACAGACACACTCTGCTTCCAATTGTTAAGTAATCACTTGTATGTCATCAATGTTACTCTTGCCCAACTCCCACTGGAAGCTTTTACTGACGCTCTGCATAATGCTATTCTTACGGGAATGTCCATAATGCTCTTCATACGGGAATGTCGATAATGCTCTTCCTACGGGAATGTCGACTACGAGTAGCCTAACTTAAGAACAAAACATGCCAAACTTAAAATCAGTGTCCAATATGCTATGTTAGTGGTAGTTGTTTCAAGATCGTAGGAACGTGAATTTTTTTTTAGGTATTGCTGTCGCTCAATAATAATCGCCTTAGAAGTAGGAACTGATTATGGCCATCGATCACTATGAAAGTCAATATCATTACACTTGAACCTCCTACTGAGCTCAGTGAAAACATCGGGTACAGTTCCGGTTGCTATGGCAGTATTACACTTAAGATTTTTTTTTGAAGAAGAACTGATGTTTACGTAATAGAATATAAAATGAATAGAATTATAACAAAAAAGAATCCGCTGAACAATAGAAACGGCTTCCAATTTTATTTTTTCAACTCTATGAGGAAGTAAGCAAAGCCTGAAAATTACTCGTATGTATTAAGAGATAAGCTACAATCTCATGAAAAAATAGGCAGGACAATAAAAATCACCAGGGGAAAATATGTTTATATGACGTAAACTCAAATTATTATCATAATTTTTCTTCTTTGTTTAATAGGATAACTATGGAATAGTGCACAACAAAGTCGGTCAATTGGTTCAGTCGCAACAGTGTAATGTGTTCTCAAGATACCATTGTATTTCCTCAGACATCCCCCTGTTGTGGTGGTTGATCTCCCAGTAGCACATTTGCTTCGAAAAATTCTTTAGAGCCGACATGACCAACACTACAAATTGTGTTTTCTCGTAGCGTATCCTGGTTACGCATATAGTCCTATTAGGAATGATATCCGCTACCAGCACAGCGAGTACAATGTTGTAAAAAAAATGAAAAGCTGTAGATACGATATGTGTGAAATGATTCACATTGAAGTCAGATTTCTATTTTTCTTCTATGTATTAGCGAAGAGCGTGACACACACACACACACACACACACACACACACACAGAGGGGTACATACTAGCGTATTATAGATTAGCTGGAACCCGTGAAAATTCCACAGAACAAAAACAATGTCCGTCAGTGATATCCAAGGAGGTTCTAATAGAGAAGAGCGCACCCTCTCTATTCATCCTACAGGAGCGTTGCGAGCAAACTTTTCCCTTAAACTGGCTGGGTGGCTTATCCAATCGGAGAGCGGCAGTGCCTCACGCATCCTATATAGGAAGGAGTCCTGAGCTCAAATTTTTATAGCCATTAACCATCGACGAAATTCCGAGCGGATGGAAGTATGTAAAGGAAACTTGTATCCTGTAGACCATCTGATGATGAAAGTAACAGGGTGAGCACTGGGATATAAATCTTCAGACACGATTGTCTTTGCAAAAATATTGAAGAACTGCTTGTCCGTATCTTCCTTAATTGTATGTGCTGACCACTGCACTTCAGCCACTTTAAGGAAAACGCCAGCTTCGATCACGTGACAAGGCCATGTGTTTATTCGCCCAGAGAGTGCTTGGGTTGGTCCTCCCGTTAGAAGCTGCTTGGTGATATCTCAGACTCGTATCGTCCAAGTTTTCCCCTATCCATGCTGAAGGAATTTGTGAGAATTCTACGGAGTAAAAGATACTGTTCCTCAATTATTATGCCCTTGGATCCGTTTTATGCAAACGAACGTTAAAAAATGTTCCAAGAAAAGCAGTGCTTGTTCTACCAAAGACTTACAGGCAGTAGTAGCTGAAGTTTGAACTTGACTCCTCCTATTTATCCCTTCCCACGTCGTATCCAGGATACGTCAGGGATGCTCGAATTTTCCCCCATCTAATACTGATGAAAGCGTCACAATCGTGCAAAGTAGCTAACTAGTTACGTAACTAACCTAGAGACGAGCAGAACTTAAATAATATGGATAAGCAGATAAATACAAACTGGTTTGTATTATATTGTAGATTCTGATTAAGGCACTTCGCCGTCGATATTGAATGTAAAGACTGCAGTCTGACAACGCTCTGTGTTCATAACTAGGATCCTGATCCTGCT
>LQNS02278089.1:16326195-16340660 GCA_001587735.2 Parhyale hawaiensis | reverse complement strand
TGAGGCTCGACGTGCTAATTTCTCAAGTGTGAAGCGATACCCCTGGACCCATGACCGTCCTGATGCGGAGTTTTCACAGCTTCGCAGGCAAGCGGGTTTCCTGAGTTCGCTCGACTCTGAAGCTGAGTCGAAAATACAACTGGAATACGTAACATATAAATCGAATTTGCTTTCAGACTGCGTTTTGAATATTCGCTAGACAAGCATAGAATCTGTTGACAGTGAGCCGTATGGGCAGCTTTTTGACGGGCAGAAATAGACGGCCGAAAGCGTGTGGTCAATGACCAGCTAAATAACGCGTCCTTTAGTGCGAAAGCAAAGACGATCGTGATTATTATTATTATTATTATATTCAGAAGTTTAAGTCTCCGTTTCCACAACAAAGGCAATGTTACAGAGGAAGAATGAAGGGACACGTAGTGTGATAATAGACACGTGGAACCCATACACGAGGGTGTTCCCACACAGAATCAACGCGCATGGGAACAGCAAATCGAGAAAGAAGAGGAAGAAAAGATGGACGAAAGATCAGTAGGAAAAAAAAGGTGGGAAGGAAGCAAAGTGGGCACGAAAGACAGACAAGACGATCGTGATGACGACCCAACGGGTCACGGGTCGTTTAATTAATATTAATTTGATACTGCCGGAAAGTCTCGCTAGCGTTGTTCTGTGCTTCTGCACATCATCGTTAGTGACTGTGATGTATCGAGCGTTAATATGGTGTGTTGAGTCAAATGTGTGTAACCTTCTAATTTGGATTCTAGTAGCTATAGTTCTGTGAAGCATATTGCTTAGTTAACACGGTTAACTAGAAAATTAAGTTCATGCATCTGTTGTCTATATTTCCAATTCATTTGTATTACAGAAAATCATAATACCAGCCCTTTAAGCCTTGTTGCAATGGAGTAACTGTACTTGTGCAACACGCTCTTTACCCCACACTTGATCTTCTTTACAAAAAGTCCTACTCTCTGATCTCCCACTTGCGTGGTTAAGAATGCAGAGGTCAGCGAATATCTATCATTTAAAGAGTATTTTCGAATCTCGGTGTGCCATGGTCCCATCGATCTGCTGCTACTGACCAGGGAGCCGTTGCAATCTGGCATTAGGTGTTACTACCGGCTGCCAATGCGACACAGGTAGGGTAACATCGGGGGGGGGGGCACCGACAGCAACCTCAAAAGCTGTAGGGTTATGAGTTGGATGACACTACTATTGTTTACAAACATTGCTTAATTTGTATGTAAACATTGTGAACCAACTGAAGTAAATATTCCATGACTGCCAATATTGGCTAAATTTTTGCATTTAAAGTGCTATGGTGTATTTTTCTCAACTTTTTCTCAACTCGACTAAGGCTCTGCCCAAAACATGTAGGTATGAGTTTTTGAAGATTAAGTAACATTTTTGTTTGGAGGGGGAGGGGGGGCACTGAGATCGCTCAATTCATGCCCGTTGTGTTTACTGCAACACGGTGTGACTCTGGGCAATACTGTGAAGCTACCACCGGCATCTGATTGTAACACTCCTCAAGTAGTAGTCGCACTTTGTCATGAAAGGAACAATATCTTATAAATATCGCTAATATCTGTAGTTAAATGAGCTGAGCGTGTCCACGATATAATCAAGTCTCTCATAGATAATATCAATAGGGTAGCTACAGCAGAGGCGTGTTGCAATAAGACACAGGTGTTACCCGGCATCAAACCGTGTAACAGTAAAAACAACTTGCGAAAGGTGCGATCTCAGCGCCCCCAAAGAGTGTTACGGAATCCGGGGAAAGCTCATACATGTGTATTCCTGATGGAACCTTAATTGGCTGTATTTTATGATAAAACGTTGAGAAACACACGCAAAAGTTGCTTAAATGCTACAGTCAATCCAATATCTGCAAGTCACGGAATATTTCCTTTATTTTCAACCACACTATCTACAAATAAAGGCAATGTTTTGAGACAACCATTATCCTGACGTAGTAGGTAAGCATAGTTCCCTTATTTTACTCGGTTCATCATCAGACTCCGTCGGTAAGAAGATGCTATCAAGAGTGTTTTAGAGATTCTGGCAACATAGTGGTTCTTAACATTGTGGTTCACAGCGATGTCACTGTCGACCCTACTTCGTATGGCTTGGTCTTCAGTCAAGTACGAGACGGCGTTGGACGCTTCATCTTTGTAAAAATTGTGATTTTCTTTAATTTTTCCTTCGACTTTGCCCCTATATTATCATCATCACCAAGCCTGAGTTACTGAACTTCAACCTACGAGATTTGGAATTTATTCAACTTCAGTTCGTTGCTCTTTCCGAAGGAGCCGACACTCATTACGAGTTTGGATTTGCTGGAACATTCATTGTGGATCCTGAGAGTGGCGGGGCTGGGGCTCTATATGCTTTTGGAGCCAAGGCACGCAGAGGCGAGCAGCAGGCACCCGATAACAAAGACTGGATATCGAAACATCGCTGCGGCGTCGTAATGATGTTGTGCGCCCAATGCAAGAAAGTGTCTTTATTAGCTGGCTGGTAGTTTAAGCGAGTAGTTGCACCTTGGAAGGTGAGGAGGTAGTTTGTTGTGGGTCTGAACGAAGTTAGTATAAAACGAGTGGGAAGCAAAAATTCCATCAGAAACAAGATAATAATCTTCGAACTTGAACAAAATACGGGGCTTTGAAATCATGCGGCGCGCTAATCCCTATATCATATATTTAAGTTGGTTTCGTCTATTACTGTAGTAGATGGGCTAATTCGGTTTTTAATGGAATGGCTCTTTTTGAAGGGGAGGGGAATTGGAGTTCATCGCTGAAATTGTTCCAGTGCATGTATTCAGAGTCGGTCAGTAGCTTATAAATTTTCATATAGAATAACATTATTTTCAGCCAGGGTAGGTCATTGGATCGGATTCGTAGTCCTTGTTCGTATCGTATGCGTTAAAGGGTACAACATGTTAGTTCTGCCTGGAGGGATGAAACGTTTGTGTACCTACGCCAAACTTGAAAATATCAGAGGGATACACAGCGTAATTCCTGGAATAAACAGAAATTTTAATACTGTACTACCTCCAGTAGTGGAAACGCTTTCGTGAGCTATTCATGGCAGCATCAAATTTTAAATAGAAGCTTGCTTCTTACGAATTTCTAAATATGCAGCAACATTGAATTCGTTCGTGCACATGCTGTTAACGCTACAGTTCATAGAGCTTGTGATCGTATGCTCCGTGTTGACATCAGTAGTTTCTGGGGAATGGTACAATTTAAATAATAATAATAATGATGATAATAATAATAGTATTATTTGGGATGCTTTTGCGAAAAATTAAAGACAAAAAGTTTACTGTTGCTCTATGGGTCTCTTAGCTTCCTTTTAAAAATTTTTCTAGGGCTTTCTTGATTATAAGAATCGCTTACAAATCTTATAGGTTAAAAAACAAAGAAAGACTTCAATGCCAAAGTATATATTTCATTGGAACAAAACACAAATCAACCCAATCTAAAAGTAGATTCGGTGACTGGCCACTATTAAATTTATTAGACAAAATATAATAACGTGGTAATGCTATAGAACAAGAGGAATTGCAATATTTTTTTTTTTAAACCTTCTTCGTTCAACAAACCCTAAGAAAACTCAATAGACAGAAATAGACATGATTTAACAGCTATATTTATTTGATAAGAAAATTTCCACAAAATACTACATTTGCTAGGTAAAAATGGAAAAATACGTTGTATACAGTAGGTATTTTACACTGAAATTTTCGTCAACTTGAAGTAAAACTGAACTCCTCTGTTAATGAACATGTACTTGTATGTTCTGCTGTGAAATGTCTTAATTTTGTTGTCATTTACAGTTACACAAATACTACTGCCCATGCTATGGGTGTACGAGTAAGCTTGTGGTATAACTGGATTTCACAAATCGAACTTTACATGTTTAATTTTAGATATAATTCTATTGTTGGGTAGAGGAATGAATAATTACTCCGAGCTGGCAATGCNCTTTTAGCATTACTAACAACTCCTATAAATTTCATAAAGATCCATTCATTATTTTTTGAGTTATTGTGCTAACAAGCATAAAATTAAAAACAGTGACAAACGAACGAACAAACAGGCGAATCATTACCAAAATTTGGTCATTTATTCTTTGTTATAAACCTAACAACTCATGTTAATTTCACCAAAATCCATCCATAACTTTCTGAGTTATAGCGTCGAGAAAAATGAGGCAGACAAACAAACGGATGGACATATCTTCACCAAAAGTTAATCAACTGTTCCTCCTAACATACCTAACAATCCCTGCAAATTTCATTCAAATCGGTTCGTAACTTTTTGAGTTATCTTGGTGACAGACAAATAGACAAACACACAAACAGACAGACAGACAAACACGACGAAAACATAACCTCCTTGGCGGAGGTAACGAGTGGGAAGCAAAAATTCCATCAGAAACAAGATCCACACATTGGAACTTGAACAAAATACGGGGCTTTGAAATCACGCGGCACGCTAATCCCTATATCATATATTTAAGTTGTTTTCGTCTATTACCGTAGTTGATGGGCTAATGCGGTTTTTAATGGAATGACTCTTTTTGAAGGGGAGGGGAATGGGAGTTCATCGCTGAAATTGTTCCAGTGCATGTATTCAGAGTCAGTCAGGTTATAAATTTTCAAATAGAATAACATTATTTTCAGCCGGGTTAGGTCATTGGATCGGATTCGTAGTCCTTGTTCGTATCGTATGCGTTAAAGGGTACAACATGTTCGTTTTGCCTGGAGGGATGAAACGTTTGTGTACCTACGCCAAACTTGAAAATATCAGAGGGATATACAGCGTAATTCCTGGTACAAACAGAAATTTTAATACTGTACTACCTCCAGTAGTGGTAACGCTTTCGTGAGCTATTCATGGCAGCATCAGATTTTTAAATAGACGCTTGCTTTTTGCGAACTTCGAAATATGCAGCGACATTGAATTCGTGCACATTCGACACATTTGCACATTCGTGCACATGCTGCTAGCGCTACAGTTCATAGAGCTTGTGATCGTATGCTCCGTGTTGATATCAGTAGTTTCTGGGGAATGGTGCAATTTAAATAATAATAATGAGGATAATAATAATAACAGTATTATTTGGGATGCTTTAGCGAAAAATTAAAAACAAAAAGTTTACTGTTGCTCTTAGCTTCCGTTAAAAAATTTTTCTAGGGCTTTCTTGATTATAAGAATCGCTTACAAATTTTATAGGTTAAAAACAAAGAAACACTTCAATGCCAAAGTATATATTTCATTGGAACAAAACACAAATCAACCCAATCTAAGAGTAAATTCGGTGACTGGCCACTAATAAATTTATTAGATAAAATATAAAAACGTGGTAATGCTATAGAACAAGAGGAATTGCAATATTTTTTTTTAAACCTTCTTCGTTCAACAAACCCTAAGAAAACTCAATAGACAGAAATATGCATGATTTAACAGCTATATTTATTTGATAAGAAAATTTCCACAAAATACTACATTTTCTAGGTAAAAATGGAAAAATACGTTGTATACAGTAGGTATTTTACACTGAAATTTTCGTCAATTTGAAGTAAAACTGAACTCCTCTGTTAATGAACATGTACTTGTATGTTCTGCTGTGAAATGTCTCAATTTTGTTGTCATTTACAATGACACAAATACTATTGCCCTTGCTATGGGTGTACGAGTAAGCTTGTGGTATAACTGGATTTCACAAATCGAACTTTACATGTTTAATTTTAGATATAATTCTATTGTTGGGTAGAGGAATGAATAATTACTCCGAGCTGGCAATGCAGTTTGGGTCAGATACTTTTATACATGTGTATTTTGATGAATGGGGTATATTTCGGTTGGTAGGGTGACATGCAAAGTTTATCAATAACTTATAGCGTCGATAGTGGCCATGCGCATATGCAGGTGGTTTAGGGATTTGAAGCTGGCAATTTTTCTTAAAATTGAATTTGAATTAAATACAATTTTGAAAATGTAGGTAGGAATAAGAGATTATGTGCTGGCAGTATTCTCTCACCAAGAATCTATTTTTTAATGCTTAACGATTCTGATTAGGTTAGAGATTTCCTATGATAAGTTTCGATAGCACGGTCATATATATATCAGGAAGAATGCATCGTGTCAAGAATAAATTCAAAATAAAAAGGTGACAGTTCTATTATTGCAGCCAAGTTTGACAATACATTCGATACTAAACTGACAATAACTGCAGCTATAAGGTTTCTTGAGTGAATTTTGATGCTAAGGTTGTAAAAAAAGAGACTTTACGCCTTTTACTGATAACAGTTACAATATCCTCAACTATTCTCAACTTATCCAGATGTGGAGGGTCGACAGTATCCATTGTTGCAATAGCCTGTCAAGCCTGGGCCGCACCGGGTGCCTTCCAGAGCTGGGTAGTAGGAGAAGTAATTATAGTAAATGGTGCCCACTTTGTACCTGCAGACCAGCCTGACACATACGTATGGCGAGTACTTGTAGGAGGAATGGACAAGAGCGTCGGAGCGACCGGTGCGGCGCTGGCACTGGACATCCAGGGTCTGGTAGTATCCTGGCAACCGGTGGTAGAGCGAGATGGAGGACCCCGAAGTAGTTCTCAGGCAAGTGGCATTTCGAGAGAAGTAGATATTCCACAGGGCGTCAGCTGTGCAGGGTGAGTACCACCACCTCCTCCAGGTGAAGCTGGAGCCACCCAACAAGTACCCATCGGAGTATCTACACAAACTCGCCGATCCGTAGCCATCGAGGTTAGCGCCGAGATTTATAGCGAGGAGTCTTGCTGCGTCTAGAAGGCTTTTATAATTTCCATCGTCTTCTACGACTGCTGCGTTGTACGCATTGGTGCAATTGTCTTGGCAAATTCCTCCTAACTTCATTACTCTACCAGTGTAGGACTTGAATAATGAGCTACCAATTAGCCGATAGAAGTCTCGTCCAGTTAGTAGGATCGCAAAATCGAAATGGTCCTGGTATCGGTTGGCATAAGCAGAAAACTTGTCCATCGAGAGGTACAGATTGGCCAAAGTGGTGCCGTTGACATACAGCATATTGTTGTCATAAGCGGAAGAAGTCGAAATTCTAACTTCCTTGAGTCGAATTCTGATATGGACAGAACCTGCCGTTAAGAGCCTTCTGTACATCAGGTACCAGTAGATTCTTATGTAGAGAATCAAGTTGGACGATGAAGATCCGAAGGCTCTGTACAGGCTGTAGTCTGCAAAGGTCATCACTTCAACATAGTAACTTAGTTCGGATCTGGCTGTTGGTGCGTGAGTTTTTACAGTTTCAACATTGGCCTGCTGATTTTGGGAAGCTTCTGGTTGGTCGATTGTATTAACAGAGTTTTCAATGATCCTCTTTGCAAAGTGGTTTTTCCCGTCGTAGCTCAAAGAGATATCACTGGAGATTATCCCGCCCATGATCTGGTCTTCAGTCAAGTACAAAACAGAGTTCGACTCTTTATCTTCATAAAACTCGGCATCTTTCTCTAATTTCTCATCTGACCGTGTCTTAACTTCACCGTTAGCATCGACCGATAGCTCCACAAACGGAACCTTGGGAATCTTGATCTTCTTCATCTTGAGTTCGTGGTTCTCTCCGAAGGCGTCGACACTCACCACGAGTTCGGATTCGCTGGAACGTTCATGGTGGATCCTGACAGTGGCGGGGCTGCGGTTCTCGTTGTTTTCGGAGCCAAGACACGCAGAAACGAGCAGCAGGCACCCGATAACAAAGACTGGATGTCGAAACATCGCTGCGACCTGACGATAGGCGTCCAATACCACTACGTTGTAGCTATCAACAGCTTGTTCAGCGAGAAGTTGTATCTTCGACGAGGAGGTGAGGTTGTCTGCTGGAGGTCCAACCGCTCTTGTTTTTATAGGCGACGGTCTATGGGAAATTTCATTTACGTCAAGTGTTTCCTTTCATATTGGCTGTAATGACCTAACATTGAAATTCGATATAAATCCAGTGAAGAGCTTTTGTATAACTCAATTAAAGTTATTGTTTCAGTGATTGGCAGCGCGTATCTTGAATGGAGGGTAAATGCAGGGTATTCAGACAAAATTGCCCTCCAAAATCTGCATTCATTCATGCCATGTTCAGCTCCATTGCCAAGTTATATGTTCACGGCTTTCATAGCTAAGGCTTGCTGTGCACTTTTATCGTACCAACTGCCTTCGAATAGAAGTTTTTTTAGTAGAATTATATCTTTCAATGTATATTTCCTGTAAAACTGTGATAAGGTTGAGAAAAGTATTTTGAACACTTGTTGTAATGTCATGATTAACTGAAAATTTCTTCAAATCCGATTTCTGAAGCATCGTTTTCTCATAACAAAGTAAGTTAAATACAATAACTGCAATTCATATAAGCGCATAGTTGGCTGCAGTTGAAGGTAGAGCTGCGTGTCTTGAGCGCGAGGTCCCACTGCTAATCCGGGATGGTCGTTGTTGCAATTCTGATTATGCAAGCGATAGAGTTGGGAATTTGTTGATCAGTTGATTGATTGCTACGACAAGAACTACATTCTGCGCCAAAAAACAGTATTAACTAAACGATACATGCGTCCCTGCCTTACGCAGAACCCCATGAGTAAAAGTTCACAAGCATCGACTCTAGAGATTCTGTAGGTGAGGCCACTGTACGTGGGTTGTGTATAGAAGTTACAACTTTTCCGCGGCGATCAGTTGCGTCAAAGCCTCATTTTATTATGAAAGGCTTATACTTGTGCCAGCGATACAAAGCGTGCCTGGCAGTGTATTAATAAACTCATAAAACTTGGAGGTGCTAACGATGGGCGTGTTTATCACTAGCGGCGGGATGATGTCGAGGTCCCGGAGTCTTCTGGTACTGCTCGCTTAGTCAACCACTGGAATGCCTCGCGGTGTAAGACCATCACCGGCAGAGGGAGCAAATTTCAATGCCGTCATTTTTGGTTGCCATTGAAATATAATTTTTTTTTTGGCATAGGTCATATCGAATACAGCCCACCAGACTCCCTTCAAAAAATCATGTACACACCTCAACTCCTTCTACCTGTTTTCGGGTGGAGAGTACATTTCATCGCCGTCATTTTCTATGGCCAGTTAGTTTTTTTTTTTAGTTTGGGTCACATTGGGGTCAGCCCACTAGAGTCCCAGCAAAAAATCATGAACATGAACATAGTTCAACTCCTTCAACATTTCTTTGGGTAGAGAGCAAATTTTGTCGCCGTCATTTTTTATGGCCAGCAATTCCTATTGTTTTTGCATGGGTCACATCGAGGGCAATTCACCAGACTCCCTGCAAAAAAATTATGAACATTGCTCAACTCTTTCGATCACCTATTGGGTGGACAGACATATATACAAATATACTTAAATCTTCAACGAAAATATTATCACCTCTCTCACTTCGTTTGCGGGTGATAAATATCTCAAGTCGGTAGCTACAGACGTAAGTGCTTATACTCCTATTGTAGAGCTGGCTACAACAAGCTAGGTAAATTTTGTTTAGAACTCGTTTGTGTGGTTCGAGCCAGACAATGCAGAAATTAATTTAAAATATTTAATCATTCACGAACAAAAGCTGTGACATAATGTCCATTCCTGTGTTTATCTATAAACACTTTTCATCATTTAGCTACAGTACTTGCTCGCCTTATTAACGATTCAGCATACAAGGGAACTTACCCAGACTGTATGATAGTACCTAGCCCGAGTCATCCCAATCCAAAAGGGCGGTGACAGAGCCGAGGTGGGCAGTTACAGACCCATCTCAGCATTGTCTTTAGTAAACATGTATTTTGATGAAATGGTGTCCCATACACTTAATAATTTTTTGCAGTCAATAATGTTTTTTATGAACATCAGTTTGGCTTTCGGTCCCAGATATCTACGTGTGGCGCTGTTCTACCATTTGTTCAGTCTGCTTACAGAGCATCTAATGATATGGAATATCTTTTGGTACTTTTTCTTGGCTTCTCAAAAGCAGTTGACTCTGTCAGTCATTGATTACTAATAGAGTGTGAGATTTTGTACTGGGATTCTTGAGGGTTTTATGTCATTAAAAAGTCTCAGTATGTTGATATGAATAGTCATAAATCAGAGAAGCTACCAGTCTCTATTAATGTACTTGGTCCTCTTTTATTCCTGATGTAAGTAAATGATATGTCTTTGTCACCTCTACTTTTCCGTTTGATCCATGTTGCCGATGACACCAACATTGTTATGCCTGGTAAAAATATTTCCTCCCTAATTCACTGCTTTAACACCCAGTATGGGCTTATTGACACTTGTCTTTAGGAAAATAAGCTATCGGTAATTATTGATAAACATCGTACAAGCTCTTCTTCAACCAACCCAAGCAAACCAATAACGCACTATTAATTCGCGGAGTTAACAAGTTCCTCGGTGTCTCATATTAGACAACAGACTCTCCAAATTTGTCTGCCACATACGTAATCTTAGATAAAATATTCCGTTCACATGGAGTTAAGGCTAGTGTTTCCTCATATATTCCGCTGTTCTTTTCGCTAGTGTACCCCTAATTGTCATTTTGTGCTCCTGTGTAGGATTGTTGCGGGGAGAACAAACGCAATACCATTTATATGTTACTCCAGTCCCGGCACAGCCAAGCGAGATCACAAAAAAATACGGATCTCAAATAACTTTATTCCCCAAAAATATACAGAATAGCACTACGATCAATTGTAAGAACGCTTCCAATTTCGATGGCTCTCCAATAACACCACCGTAAATCTTCAACACGCTTGCATCAGTTAGCGATTTCCTAATGCATTACTTCTACGGCGGCAGCCAGTAAAGGGAACAACAAATACATGATGCATGTACTTATGATGCCCACAACCTTCTCGAGCAATGAAGAATTAAATTTCAACGGTCCACTGTCGTGACTCGATCCAGTGCAAGAAGTCTTAAGGGCAAAAATCACGCTCTTCTCTATCCACGTATGTTAAGAATTCACCACGGTCGACGAGAAGGTAGATTTTGGAGTCACAGTAAAATTAGGTAGGGTGACTGGAAGATGGAACGAACTTCGGAACTGCGAGAATAACTTGGCAACAAAGGTTGCAGGTGCTTTTGCCCAAAGAAGAGGCGGTAAGTTCCCACCCACCTGTTCACAAGACATCCCTAGAAGGCAATAGTATCTGTTCGACAAGATGCTACACGTCACAGGTAAGTTCGAGCAGTACCAAGTGTCACGGTAGGTATTGAAGAAATGAAAAAAATACTGCAACGACATGGACCAAGGAAGAAAAGAAGGTAGGAAAGAGGGGGGAAGAAGTGGTGGGAAAAATACTGGGAAAAAGAGGTGGGAAAAAGAGGTAGGAAAAAGAGGAAGGAAAAAGAGGTAAAGAATAGGTACGGCAGAGGTAGGAAAGAGGTAGGCATGAGGTAGGAAAGAGGTAGGATAGAGATAGGAAAGAAGTAGGAAATAAGTAGCAAACAAGTAGGAAAGAAGTAGGATAAAGGTAGGAACGTAGTGGGACAGAGGTTGGAATGATCGAAGACGGTTTTAAAAGTTTCATTTACGGGAAAACGTGGAAAACGCAACACACTAGAAGTACGAGTAAAGTCAATAGCTATCGAAAACTTCAAGCAGTAATGACACGAAGGAAGTCAGATTCGACACATGCAGAAAGCCCAAGTTACGTTAGAACAATTCACTGGTCTCCCCATGAGCGCAACCTCGCTACTCTGCGCGGTAAAGCCTAACTCAGCAAACGGCCGCTGAGCATGTGTATGTCTCACAGACCAGAGAGGATAGAAGTCCATGTCAATTTGAAATATATCTTCAATGAGTCTTTTTAAAAATTTCACGATAATATGCACGGTTTTTCTGTAATTTAGGATACCTTTTATAGTTATTTTAGGAGTATAACTGCTACTTTACAAAATTGTACTCATAAAAAGAAACGATTTAAGCAAGCATAAAAGACTTGCAAAAAAAAAAAAAAGAAAAATCATGAAGGCTAGATGCATAGTACAAAATAAGAAGCTTTACTAATGCCATAACGAGACTAATAATAGCGCTCCGGGGAGGCCTGGCATATGTTATACCATCCTAGCTTATAGCATGTGTAGGTTGCATCATCAATGTTAAGATAGGAAAACACGCGTGTGCATTGCTATAATAGGCCTTCAGTAAAACTGATGAAAATACGAAATAAGACGCTAAAAATGCAAGTAAGTACCAGAAAAAAAGAATAACTTCACAACCTTCTTGGTCAATGAATATTTACATACACCCGCCGTCCGAATCATGAATGCCCAAGGGAAAACGAGTTTTAACAAAACTAGAACGCCTCGTGGCGTCAGACCATGACCCGCGGTGGAGGCAAATTCCAGCACCGTCAGTTTTGATGGCCATCTTACCTTAAAATTTTTGCTTTTTTCACGTCTAGGTCAACCCACTTAACTCCCTGCAAAAAATTGTGAATACCTATTGGTCAACGCCTTCTCCCTTCTTTTGGGTGGACAGACAAACAAACAAATATATAGATTCTTAAAAAATCTCCGTAAAACATCATCAGCCCTCTTCGCTTCCCTCACAGGCGACAATAAAGCTTAAAAAAAAGCGATAATCAGAAAATTTACGTTTACAGGACAAACGCAAAATATGAAATCGTAAAATAGATACTTAAGTGACGAAAACGAAGGAATAAATGATCATCTTTAAACGGCAAAAAAAAAAAAATAAATAAATGAAAAGAATTAAAACATAATCCGGGTCAATCTCTCACATTCCACGAGCTCTATCCAGTTTCGCCGGCTGGTTGAACTGTGAATGTTGCCAAACTGTTGGAATGGAATTATATGGCCTAATCAGAAATTTGTAGGCATTTACCTAATATCGGATACCCTTCACAATTTGCTCATAGGCAGCCGATAAAAGTCTATAAATTCTTGATTGGGTTAAACAGTGGCTGGAATCCGTTGAGTAAACCTGAAAGGTGGTAGTACCTGCGCTGCTACAGGGTCAGGTAAGCTCGACACAGCTGCGTGGGCCCCGTCGTCGGCGGGACAGGTTCGTCAGGCGGCTATTGGCGGCCGTGCCGGGGACACTCGGGCAGTGCATAGCGTCGGTCACGTCACGATATTAGGCGATACGTATGAGATGTTCGAAGTAATTAAACTATTTGAGTATGTCTCCCTTGGTTGAGACTCAGAGTTCGCTACGAAGTATCGAGATTTGGAGATTGTTCACCGTTATACCACTCGTTCCAAACTTGATGCCCACCTACACTTTGCCCTTGCTGGCCAAATCCAAATGTCAATCACCTTTCTTCTATCAATCCATAAAGATCCGGAACGAAGTTTCATTTGCCATTAAAAACTCGGGTTCACTGCATCAATTAAGGCTTGTACCTCGCCAAGTCTTACATTCTCTGTAGAAGCGATAATTATTAGTTAACTTATTGCAGGCAGCTAAATTGGTTTTATGTTTGGTGTACCTTCCAAGAATTTTAGTAGTCTGGATGTGTCAATATGATACCCTATACCTTGTTGTGTGTCACTCTCCCAAATAGTTAAGAAACTAATTAGCGGACTTCAATCGTTCCTTCAGTTGCTTAGCTGCAACAGTCATCGCTTCGTCTGTTTTCATTACATCTTACTCCTTTGTAATGGGATGATTTATTTCAATGAACTTGTTAACAAATGTATTTTTTTCTAAAATCATTTTTAAGTTGTAACATATACATTAAACTAAGTGCCTGTGCACCGATGAAGTTGATAAAAATATTTCACATTTTGTTATTTCTTCCGAAATTTGTGGTCACAGGAATAGCGCTTAAAAGTTTCAACAACGGTAATTATTTTACCTTGGGCTAACGCATTGTCTTAAAGGCTGCTTTGGCTGTATAGTAGAAGATATTTAATGTGGAAGGGGCAAGATCCACTTAATGCAAAGGCCGATTCACACGATAGACAAATGAACGTTTTCCCTCAATGCAGCACCCTGATGCACATAAACATAAGATTAAATTGGAGAAATCCGCTCAGATTTCTAAGTTAATTCGCTTCTAATTTGAAGAGACATACGAATTGTTTCAATAGTGGCACCTGTTGAGCTAATAGGCTTGACGGCTAACTGCTTAGTGTATCTGATCGACACACAGTTTTTTAAAAGGATACAGCGTGCTGAGCTTAGAGCACACGTTCACCCGCTTTTAAGTTAAATTTTTTATTTCGGAGCAGATGACCGACCGAAGAAGAGCTATCTCGCCTGAGCAACATTATCTTCATATTACGTTAATTATTGCTCATAAAGGTAAAGTCAAGGTTGACCGCACCTTCAATTTGGAGACCCTCACGCAGTGGTTTGTGCTGTGGATATAGGCCCACTGGCCCCAGAGGAGTAAGTGCGGCTGCAGTCGACCGCGGGTCAGCAAGAACTATGGCGCCAACGTGATAGAAGATTCAA
>LQNS02278089.1:16295371-16307288 GCA_001587735.2 Parhyale hawaiensis | reverse complement strand
ACCATGTATCTTTAATTAGTGCTCAGATTAGCCAGGATAATACAGGCTGCAATAACCACTGCTGCAATAGCCGGCCCAATTAAGGCCACAGCGAGTACCTTCCAGAGCTGGGTAGTAGGAGTAGAAATTGACGATGATGCCGTCGCTCCGTGTGTATCTACAGATCAGCCTGTTGCACTGGATCCACGAGTACCTGTAGGAAGGATGGGCAACAGCATTGGAGTATCCAGTCATTATCCGGCACTGATAGTCGAGGGACTGGGTCAGTCCAGGATAGTAGGCAGTGAGCGAGTAGGAAGAACCAGAAGTGTACCTTAGGCAACTGGCTCTCGAGGAGTAGTAGATGTTGTACAGAGCTGTAGCTGTACAATAAGAGTACCACCACCTGTTCGAAGAGTAGGTGTTGTATCCCATTATATATCCGAGGTAAGGGCTGCACACAGCTGCAGCTCCTGATCCATCGAAGTCCGATCCAAGGTTGTAGGCAAGAAGTCGAGCAGCGGTCAAAAGGCTGATGTAGTTTCCATTATCTTCATAGACAGCAATGTTGTAAGCCAATGAATTTGCGTAATAGCAGACTCCTCCCAACATGAGTGCTCGGCCTGTGTATGATGTTACCCTCGAGCCGCTGCTACTGACCAGGTAGTAGTCACGCCTTGTCATGAAGTGAACAACGTCGTATGAATTTCTGTAATATCTGTAGACAAAGGAGCTAAACCGGTCTGCAGAATAATCAAGTCTCGCGTGGGTACTGCCAACAGGATACAGCAGCCGGCTGTCGCCAGAAGAAGTGGAGGAATATCGGACGCTCTTGAGACGGGGGATGACTATGACTCTGCTATTAACCGTTTCAAGCCTACGGCTTATCAGGTACCAGTAAACCCTCAAATAAGACACTAGACGTGAACTCGATGAACCAAAGGTCCGGTACATGGAAGAGTCTACGACAACCATTATTTCGACGTAGTAAGTAAGGGTGTTACGTTTACTTGCTTCTTCGTTCTTCTCTTCGACTTCGTTCGGTTCATCATCAGACTCCTTCGGCAAGGAGATACTGTCGAGAGAGTCATCAGAGATTCTTGTAGCATAGTAGTTCTTACCATCGTAGTTCACCGAGATGTCACCGGTAATCATGCCTCCTAGGGTTTGGTCTTCAGTTAAGTACAAGACTGCTTGCGATTCTTCATCTTCATAAAAATCTCCATCTCTCTCCGATTTTTCTTCTAGCCTCGCCTCAACAGTGTGATTATCATCAAGCCTGAGTTCATGGACCTCAACCTGTGGGATCTTGATCTTCTTCAGTTTTAGTTCGTGATTCTTTCCGAAGGCGCCAACGCTCACCACGAGTTCTGATTCGCTGGAACGTCCATGGTGGATCCTGACAGTGGCGGGGCTGCGGCCTTCGTGGTCTTCGGAGCCAAGACACCCAGAAACGAGCAGCAGGCATCCGATAACAAAGACTGGATGTCGAAACATCGCTGTGGCCTGACGGTGGAGGTCCAGCACCAAGAATTTCTTATATCAGCAGGCTGGTAAGCGAGAAGTTGTATCTTGGACGGTGAACTGATGTTGTCTGCCGTGGGTCCAAACGATCTTCGTTATATAGCAACAGCGTAACGAAAATTTCCATCAGCAACAAGTGCGTAACAAAAATTTCATCAGCAACAAGTGTCGGCTTCTTTGAACAAAATACAGGCTTTGAAATCACAGCGTAAGCAAATCACTACCATTTATTTCAATTATTGCTGTACATTGTTGCAGCCAACGGGCCTATTGTGTTTTAATGGAGTGACTTTTTTTTAAAGGGAAGTCAATGGGAGTCACTGCTCAAAAACGAAGAAATTGTTTCAGTGTATTGAGAGTCTGTGTGTAGTTAATAAAGTTTCAAATGGTAGTTGCAATGGATCTCTCAATTTTCAGCCAGTGGAAGTCATTGAAGTAGGTTTGTATCCTTTCTGCGTATCACAGGTTACGCAATTTAATGCAGCCCGAAGAGATAAAACTTTTCTCTAACTACGTCAAGCCTGAAAATACTAGAAAGATATGCATCGCGATTCGCAGCTCATCTTCACCTTCCCTGCATTGGCAGAATCTTATTGCCCACAGTATGAGAAAATCGCTTGTGAGATATCTGTTACGGTACCATATTTTGAAATGGTAGCTAGATATTTAGAAATTTCGTGTCTCACTCCCTCGGTATTAAATAAGTGTTTCAAATATGTAGAGAAATTTAATTCGTTCGTACACTTGCTGTTAACACTTTTACATCAAGTTTGAGACTGCATGGTATGTTTTTTGTTGACCTTAGATGAATCTAGAGAATGGTGCCAATTTAAAAAAAAGTGTTGGCAATATTTATCTCAGCCAAGGACGTTATGCTTACGTCGGGTTTGTCTGTCTGTTATTCTGTCTGTCTGTATTCAACTCAAAAAGTTGTGGACGGTTTTTAATGAAACTTACATGGATTGTTTGGTGTGTTAGTAGGAACAGATGATTAACTTTTGGGAAAGATCTGTCTATCCGTTTGTTTGTTTGTTTGTCTGCCTGTTTTTTGTTAGCACCCCAACTTAAAAATTAATTTATTGGGTTTCATGAAATTTACATGAGTTGTTGGGTATATTACAAAGAGTTAATGATTAAATTTTTGTGTTGATCTGTTTGTTCAATCGTTTGTCGCTGTGTCTGATTTTATGTTTGTTAGCGCAATAACTGAAAAAATTGTGGACAGATCTTCATGAAATTTGCAGGAATTGTTATAAAAGTTAAATGACATAATTGATTAAATTTTGGTGATGACCGGTTGGTCTGCTTGTGTATTTGACTTATGTTTGTCAGAATGCTTCTGAGCAGTATAACTAAAAAAGTTATGAACGAATTTCGATCTAAGAAAATTACAGAAGCCGTTAATTCTGTCATGAGGCACAAATGATCAAATTTTGGTGTTGATACAATTAAAATTTGGGTTTCAGAGCCAATTTGGATTTTTCGTTACCGCTGCCTTGCTTTCTGAGGTATAGCGGTCTGAGAGTGCTCTAGTTCGGCTTTGTTTTGCATACGAACTGAAAGTAAAAAAAAAAAACATTGAACTCCTTTGGGTCTCTTAGTTCTTACTAAAGTTTTGTACTGGTATCTTCATATATACGAGTAGCATCTTAAAGCCTTGCGGAACATAATGAACAGCTACAGCACTCTGTGAGCGCATACCACTGCTAAGCGAGGCAACGGTAGCAAAAAATTCAAATTGGCTCTGAAACCATAATTTTCTTTGTCTAAACTTCAAAATCTGATCATTTGTGCCTCTGGATAGTAATAACAGCTTGTGCAATTTTCTTAAAGATCTGTTCCTAACTTTTTGAGTTATACTGCTAACAATCGTTATAACAAACATGAGTCAAATATGCAAACGAAAAACCGATCTGCACCAAAATTTAATCATTTATGTCTTTTAACATTACTAACAAGCCCTATAAATTTCATAAAGATCCATTCAATACTTTTTGAGTTATTGTGCTAAAAAGCATCAAATTAAAAACAGTGACAAACAAACGAACGAACAAACGGATCATTTTGCCAAAATTTGGCCATATACTCTTTGTTATACACCTAACAACTCATGTGAATTTCATCAAAATCCATCCATAACTTTTTCAGTTATGGCATTGGGAAAAATAAGGTAGACAAGCAAACAAACAAACAAACAAACGGATAGACATATCTTCGCCAAAAGTTAATCATCTGTTCGTCCTAACATACCTAAGAATCCCTGTAAATTTTGTTCAAATCAGTTAATGACATTTTGAGTTATCTTGGTGACAGACAGACAAACAAACACACAGACGGACAAACACGACGAAAACATAACCTCATTGGCGGAGGTAATTCTAGCCAAATTATATACTACATTTGAAGATATACACAAATCCATCAAACCTAGAAAGAAAAGTCGGTCATTGGTTCTTAAATCTTAATAATGCTTTTATATTCTAATGCAAAAATGTGATAATAATTACAGTATCTGGCAAGACTATTTACTGTTTCTATTATACAACTTTCTTCATTCAGCCGCTCATAAAAACATGAAACAATGGCAAACATGAGTTTAATAGCAATAGGAGTTTGGTTAAAGAATATTTCGAAAAGGTAGCTAATTTTCTACAAAAGGTCACAACTCAATAATAAAAAAATATATATTTAGGTAGTATTAGGCATTCTCAAACATTTTTCTTGAATGAAGTTTCCGTTTCCAATGTTTTTCTATGGGAAAAATAACCGACCACCCCATAGGAACGTACCTAAACTTACTAAACTAACGAAGCCTAACCAAACCTTTTCTACCGTAGAGAAACAATGAAAACTTCAAAGTCAAATATCTCGAAAACTAGACATTTGTGACGAAAACGTCATTCATGAAAAGTATCTCAGAATGCTTCATAGTACCTAAATATGTAACAATTATTTCCAGAAGAATCTAAATATTAAACCTAGATAAGCAATTCCTAATAAATATGTCGACTATCATGAGTAAAAGCTAACGTTAGCTTTTATTCATGATAGTCGACACATTTACTGTGAATTTTTTCCAATATCAAGATGTGACCTTTAGTAGAAAACTATCCTAAAAACGCTACAATTGTTTTGGAAATTATAAAAATGCATAGAAATCCTCTCAAGTAATAGAAATATATTTCATGGAGTACAGACGTTCCGTGCTGAGATTTTCGTAAACTGAAGTAAACTGAACTCCTATGACGACAGCAATGTCATCTTCTGTATAATGGAATTACTTTTATCTTTGGCTGATTGCAATTACATAAATACAGTAATCCCTACCATAGGCCTCAGTTTTCGTTATAATTCGTTTTCAGAAATCTGAAGTTATATGACTAGTTTTAGGAATGACACTTTTGATAAAGTTAAATGATGAATTAATTATTAATCACAGCTGGTAATTTTGTTTAGGTCAGAAATTTCTGTACATAAATCTTGATAACTAGTGTAACATCCGTAAGTTTGATTATAATTATGCATCATCTTAGCATTTCTGGTTACTAATTGTTTCTCCATAGGGAACTTTAATTTGAAACAGACTACTTTACTTAATATAGAAAATGCTATAAATCAATTTGGCCACGCAGGTGTAAATGAGATATTATTTGTACTGAAAAGTTCTTTGAGTACACTTTTTTGTAGCTGCTCTTTTCATGTATGTACATATGGGGTCACTTGCAATAAAACACTTTAAATTTATTTATTTATTTGGGGATTTGGATATAGTAAAGCTATATTGACGTCAGACGGAATGCGTCTTATAAAAATAGGGTACAAACCGAATAATGGCTGACAGCTCAAGTATATTGGCGCCAACTTATATAACCAGCCTTCTGTTACTGTGAAAATTTCTTCTAGTAAACGTTTAAATGAACTTCGTTAGTACGGGTGTCAAAAAGAGGGTTTGCACAATCTAAAAATGCTAATGAGATTAGCAATGTTGCCAAGGAGGTTATGTTTTTGTCATGTTTGTCTGTCTAGTTGTTTGCTTCTTTACTATTTTATTTGTCTGTCACCAAGATAACTTAAATAGTTATGTACGGAGCTTCACGAAATGTCCATGTATTGTTAGGCATGTTAGTAGTAACAGATTATTAACTTGTGATAAAGATCCGTTCAACCGTTTGCTTGTGTGTTTGTCTGCCTCTCTTTTTTCTCAGTATTGTAACGCAACAAGTTATGAACGGATTCTCTTCTATTTACGTGAATTCTTTGGAATATTGCGAAGAGTGAATGACCAAATCTCTGATTCGTTCAGTTAGGTCGTTTCTTTGTTTGTCTCTGGGTTTGATTTTATGGATGTTAGGAAAGTAACTCAAAAAGTTATGAACGGATCTTTATGAAAATTACAAAAATTGATAGAACTGTTAACAAACAGGAATGATCAAGTTTTGGTGATGATAGTTGTTTCTGTTTGTGTGTTTGACTAATGCTTGTAAGAATGTTTACTAGCTAAATAACTCAAAAAGTTATGAATAGATCTTCAAAAAAATTGCAGAGGCTACTGTTTCATTACTGTCCAGAGGCACAAATGATTTGATTTTGGTACAGATACAAAGGAAATCCTACTTTCAGAACCAATTTAAATTTTTCGTTACCGTGCCTTCCTTGGCGGAGGTTTGCGCTCTCAGAGAGCTTTTATTAACTACTGTTCCCATCTTATCCAGCAGTTGGACGGTCTGCATTTTCCATTGTTGCATTTGCCTGTCAAGCCCTAGCCGCATCAGGTGCCTTCAAGACCTGGATAGCAGTAGCAGTAATTATGGTAAATGGCTCCAGCTCTGCACCTGCAGACAGATCTGCCATATAGTTATTCGGTGTAAACGTTAAATTCGGACTCTTTTTCAAATTATAATTTTCTTGTTTCAAAGTGAGGTCTATCACCATTTCTACTTAAAATTTAAAAAAATAACATTTTCAGTTTATGAATCAACAGTTATTTACAGTTTAAGAAGGCAAAACGTGCGGAATGTAAAATTGTAAAATGGAATTACCGAATAGTACCGCAACGGTAACTGCACATCGCTCAGAGATAATTAACGTCACAGAATACCCAAGAAGCCCAGTTTTTCGCATTGTTGCAAGCTTTAAAAGTGGGGAAGGAATCGAACGAAAAACTTTTAGTCTATGAAGTGATTTAAACCGCACTGTTCGTTCGCTGTCTTACGGGCTTCAAAAGGTCAGCCATGGCCAATCCATCAGAGTCGATGACGTTATGGGTAAAATACTGTAACTTGATGAGCAAAATGACTATATCCAAAGCTGTCAGAGTAGACTTGAAACGAAGTCTTACGTCAGATGATGCCGATACATTCTAACAGTTCGTTCGAAATCCATTAAAAACTAGAGCACTCTGAGAGCTCATACCTCCGCCAAGTGAGGCAACGGTAGCAAAAAATTCAAATAGGCTCTGAAACCATAATTTTCTTTGTATAAACTTCAAAATATAATAATTTGTGCCTTTTTATATTAACAACAGTTTGTTCAATTTTTTTGAGGATCCGTTCTTAAGTTTTTCAGTTATACTGTTAACTAACGTTATGACAAACATGAGTCAAACGTACAAACGAACAAACCGATCTGCACCAAAATTTGATCATTTATGTCTTTCAATATTATTAACAATCTCTATAAATTTCATAAAGATCCATTCCCTATTTTTTGAGTTATTGGACTAACATGTATAAAATTAAAAACAGCGGCACACGAACGAACAAACAAACGGATCATCACAAAAATTCGGTCATTCACTCTTTGTTATATACCTAACAACTAATGTTGATTTCATCAAAATCCATCCATAACTTTCTGAGTTATGGCATCAAGAAAAATAAGGCAGACAAACAAACAAACCATTAAACGGATGGACATATCTTCATCAAAAGTTAATCATCTGTTTCTCCTAACATATTTAACAATCCCTGTAAATTTCATCCAAATCGGTTCATAACTTTTTGAGTTATATTGGTGACAGACAGACAGACAAAGAGACAGACAGAGCTTGTCAACTTAATGGAGTTTCTCCGTTCCCACGTCGCTAGTCTGGTGTGGTTTAATAATAATAACCCACTCCTACACGCCCTTATTTATGGACTGTTCATTTATATATATATATATATATATCATTGATCTGAACTTATATGTTAAGCATAATTGTATTCGTGCGATCGTTTCGATGTTCCACCAAATGGCAGCACAATTTCTATACAAATTTAGTTAACGGTCAGTACGACTTCCTTCTGTGAGCTTATGAGATAAGGGGCGTGCTCGATTGGGCGCCGAAGTAGTAGGAGTGCCGCTTTTTGAACCACTAGTGGTTCAAAAAGCGGCCCACACTAGTGGTTCAAAGAGCGGCCGTCCGGTCCGCGCGCGCCCGGCGCCGCCCCCTCGCGCTCCCCTCGGCGGGAGGCGTGNGCGGAGGTTTGCGCTCTCAGAGAGCTTTTATTAACTACTGTTCCCATCTTATCCAGCAGTTGGACGGTCTGCATTTTCCATTGTTGCATTTGCCTGTCAAGCCCTAGCCGCATCAGGTGCCTTCAAGACCTGGATAGCAGTAGAAGTAATTATGGTAAATGGCTCCAGCTCTGCACCTGCAGACAGATCTGCCATATAGTTATCCGGTGTAAACGTTAAATTCGGACTCATTTTCAAATTACAATTTTCTTGTTTCAAAGTGAGGTCTATCACCGTTTCTACTTAAAATTAAAAAAAATAACATTTTCAGTTTATGAATCACCAGTTATTTACAGTTTAAGAAGGCAAAATGTGTGGAATGTAAAATTCCAGAATGGAATTACCGAATGGTACCGCAATGGTAACTGCGCATCGATCAAAGATAATTAACGTCACAGCTAGAATACCCAAGAAGCCCAGTTTTTCGCATTGTTACAAGCTTTAAAAGTGGGGAAGAAATAGAACGAAAAACTTTTAGTCCAAGAAGTGATTTAAACCTCACTGTTCGTTCGCTTTCTTACGGGCTTCAAAAGGTCAGCCATGGCCAATCCATCAGAGTCGATGACGTTATGGGTAAAATACTGTAACTTGATGAGCAAAATCACTATATCCAAAGCTGTCAGAGTAAACTTGAAGCGAAGTCTTCGTCACATGGTGCCGACACATTCCAACAGTTCGTTCGAAATTCATTAAAAACCAGAGCACTCTGAGAGCGCATACCTCCGCCAAGTGAGGCAACGGTAGCAAAAAATTCAAATTGGCTCTGAAACCATAATTTTCTTTATATAAACTCCAAAATATAATCATTTGTGCCTTTTTATATTAATAACAGTTTGTTTAATTTTTTTGAAGATCCGTCCATAACTTTTTCAGTTATACTGTTGATAAACTTTATGACAAACATGAGTCAAACATACAAACGAACGAACCGATCTGCACCAAAATTTGATCATTTATGTCTTTTAATATTATTAACAATCTGTATAAATTTCATAAAGATCCAGTTCTTGTTTTTTGAGTTATTGGGCTAACAAGTATAAAATTAAAAACAGCGGCAAACGAACGAACAAACAAACGGATCATCACAATTCACTCTTTGTTATTTACTTAACAACTCATGTTAATTTCATCAAAATCCATCCATAACTTTTTGAGTTATGACATCAAGAAAAATAAGGCAGACACACAAATAAACAATTAAACGGATGGACATATCTTCACCAAAAGTTAATCATCTATTTCTCCTAACATACCTAACAATCCCTGTAAATTTCATCCAAATCGGTTCATAACTTTTTGAGTTATATTGGTGACAGACAGACGAAGAGACTGACAGACAAACACGACGAAAACATAATCTCCTTGGCGGAGGTAATGAGAGGACACTTTTGCTGCTTGACTATATGAAGAACTGTGGAATTGTTCGTTTCTTCGTTGATGAAAAAAATTTTGTCATCGATGAGGTGGTCAATCGAAGAAACTGTACTGTAGAATAATTGCCTCAAATTCACGTGAAGGTCCACCCATCACGCACATGCGGAGTAAAAATCCAGCTGATTTAAAATGTAGCTTAATAATCTCTGATACGCAGTTACTAGTGTGGTAGAATGCGGTATTTACATTTCTACAGCTAAATTCATTGCATTTGGCCATTTTAAACGGTTACTAACTGTTGATTCATAAATTTTAAATGTCTGTCACATAGTGCACCTAACTTTCAGTACAACTGACTGCACTTAAAGAGCTTGCGTATCTAAACACCTATAACTTGACGATGGCAACAGGCATACTATTTGAACCTATTAGTCATTGTACTACAATGATCGTGTTAGAGCATGTTCCATGGTATGCCAAAATTAAGCCCTCAAAGTATGATTGTTCGAAACCTCCGGCAGGTGCGCTGGTTTCGAGTCATTAAATTGAGTTACAGGCATTGACTCTGAATCGGTTTCCCTTGAGGACTTCGAGAAACTCAACCTTGTTCCGTAAAATAGAGTTTTTGGCAGGCTCAGCGTAATCGGGTAGTTGCTAACACTTGCAATACGATTTAAACTATTAAAGCCAAAGCCTCTACTTGAAGTTTGGAACAACCTGAAGTTTTGGATAAGAGATGCCTCGAACACTCGCTGGGCTGGTTGCGTGGGAGTTCGTCAACCTCATGGAGTTTCTCCGTTCCCACGTCGCCCGTCTGGTGTGATTTAATAATAATAACCCACTCCTACACGCCCTTATTCATGGACTGTTCATTTATATATATCATTGATCTGGACTTATATTTTAAGTATAATTGTATTCGTGCGATCATTTCGATGTTCCAACAAATGGCAGCACAATTTCTATACAAATTTAGTTAACGGTCAGTACGACTTCCTTCTGTGAGCTTATGAGATAAGGGGCGTGCTCGATTGGGCGCCGAAGTTGAGCCTTCGAGGCTTAACTTGTCCTACACTGTAGAGAGGCGCTCTGGCTTGAACCGTTAATTCATGTTTCAGACGTTGACCTTTAATCGTTTACTCATGAGACTTTAGGAAGGGAATCTTACTCGGTAAGATGGATATGTCACTCTGTTCCACATACGGTCATGGGATTGCTTCTCTCATCTGCGGCACGATTCAAATTACCGAACTGAAGTTCCTGTACGCATTTCAGAACAAATTCAGTCAAGTGGGCTTGGCTTCAACCGACTTTGACCACCCAATCGGACGCGTCTAAAATGTATTCTACTGTTGATGGCAAACTTAATGATTCGTTATTTTTAAAAGTACCGTAATTCTTTCGATCTGCAATAATAACGCAACCACAACAAATTATTAAATAAGGCTGTGTTGCTTGCAGGTCATGCGAAGATTGCTGTCTGACTTGGAGAAATATATTTTCACAATTCGTATGCATGGTACGGGTGCACAGATTCCAGCTAGTCAAATGAACGTACTGTACGGTGTAACAAGCTTTTTGAATCCAACAGAAATTACTGAAATCTCTGACACGTGAATTACATTGACGGTGGTATGCTTTTGCAATAGTTTTGTAAGTGAATGGTAGGTATATTAGGGTTTGATGAGGTAAGTTTGGTTAGAATACTACTAGACGAGGTACGTGCATGTATGCACTAGGAGTGTTATTACAGAGTAGAATTGGTTCTGATCAAGGAATGTGAGGACCAGAAAGGCTGTACGTATCATCTTATGCTAAATTTGAACGTTTCGGGCATCCTACCCATCATCAGCAAAAATTGTTGAGATAAAATACTAGTGAACTTGAGTCTTTGTTAGTAAATTTCTTATATTTTATCACAACAGCTTTTGCTGATGATGGGTAGGATGCCCGAAACGTTCAAATTTAGTATAAGATGATACGTACAGCCTTCCTGGTCCTCACCTTCCTTGTGAACCTGCGATGCAGAAGAGTTTTAGATATGATTGGTTCTGATCAGTGGAGTCCCACAAGGCACCGTGCTTGGTCCAATACTCTTCCTCATCATGATAAATGATATGGGGCACCAATGCAAGTTTACCGTTCCGTCATCGTTCGCTGATGACACACGGATATTAGCAGCGGTAGAATCAACGGCAGACGTACGGAATGTGCAACTAGATCTAACCAACATATTTCACTGGACATCGGTTAACAACATGACCTTCAACGAATCAAAATTTGAACTCTTACGGTACGGAAAAAACCTCTCCCTTACTGAATCTACATTCTACACGACGAGAGATGGGAGCGAAATCGAGAGAAAGCAAATTTTAAGAGATCTTGGGGTAAGAATACAAGATAATGCCACTTTTGGAGATCATGTGGCTCGAGTTGTTACTATAGGCAAGAAGTGGAGCGGATGGGTGCTTCGAACTTTCTCTTCACGAGAGGCAGACACAATGCTCACCTTATGGAAACAACTAATACTACCGATGATTGA
>LQNS02278089.1:16256800-16288660 GCA_001587735.2 Parhyale hawaiensis | reverse complement strand
AGAAAACGAAAGCGTAGATATATGATACGAGTGAAATGAAGTCAAGTCTCTAATTTACGCCTATCTATTTGTGAAGAGCGTGACTGACACACGTAGATACAAGCGTATTAATATATAGATAATAATAATAATAATAATAATAATATCTTTATTGTACTGTAGGTCACACCGGTTTGTCATGGCTCTGGCTAGTGCTGTACAATAGGGTGGAAGAGAGGGATCACCTGTACAACTGTCACCCCAGAACCATTTGGGGTGAAGATTGTACAAGTGAGGAATATTGAGGTGACAAATGTACAGGTGAGGAATATTGGGGTGACGATTGTACAGGTGAGGAATATTAGGGTAGCGATTGTACAGGTGAGGAACATTGGGGTGACGATTGTACAGGTGAGGAATATTGGGGTGACGATTGTACAGGTGAGGAATATTGGGGTGACGATTGTACAGGTGAGGAATATTGGGGTGAAGATTGTACAGGTGAGGAATATTGGGGTGAAGATTGTACAGGTGAGGAATATTGGGGTGAAGATTGTACAGGTGAGGAATATTGGGGTGACGATTGTACAGGTGAGGAATATTGGGGTGACGATTGTACAGGTGAGGAATATTGGGGTGATGATTGTACAGGTGAGGAATATTGGGGTGAAGCTTGTACAGGTGAGGAATATTGGGGTGAAGATTGTACAGGTGAGGAATATTGGGGTAGCGATTGTACCGGTGAGGAATATTGGGGTGACGATTGTACAGGTGAGGAATATTGGGGTGACGATTGTACAGGTGAAGAATATTGGGATGATGATTGTACAGATGAGGAATATTGAATGTACATTTGAGGAATATTGGGTGACAATTGTACAGGTGTGATTTTTTTGGGATGACAATTGTGCTGGTGGGATTTTGGGGTGACTGTTGTACAGGTGGGATTTTGGGGTGACTGTTGTACAGGTGGGATTTTGGGGTGACTGTTGTACAGGTGGGATTTTGGGGTGACTGTTGTACAGGTGGGATTTTGGGGTGACAGTTGTACAGGTGGGATTTTGGGTAGACAGTTGTACTGGAGATCCGAAGAGAGTAATTTCATGTTTGATATACTACTCATTGTTGCCATACTTTGATGAGTCGAAGAGAGCATAAGGGTTTTTTGGTTGAGAAATTTCACTTCATCCTAGGTCAGTTATAATAATCGCATAGTACGATCAACTAAAGTCGACCTAGGTATTGTGTGGGGTGAGAGATTCTATTTTGTGTTAGGCATTTTGTTTTTCCACAACTTATTACCTCGTATAGAGAAGTTCGTACCTACGTGATTTAAGTACACGTTAGGCAAATTCTTTTCACTGCTAATTAAAATGAACCGAAGAGGATCTACATTTCGCGACGTACTGCACTACAAGAGAAACAAAACAGCTCTCCCCTCTACTTCACTGCTTCTCTTCATTTAGCAGCAGGAGCCTGCAGAAACATCGGTCATTTGTTGGCACAACGATCGCTCATTCCTGATGTTCTCCAGGGAAATATTGCTTCTTTTTCTCTCATAAATCCCATGGAGGAGCAATGAAGCCCCAGGATGCCCCACGGTTGAGCGCAATCATGGCTCTATTTTCATAAGCTAAGATATTTTGTATGTGTGTGTGTCCATGTTTTACTATCAGCGCGTGAAATTTGAGTATTTCTTTATTTGTTATTCATGTTATTTGTGTCTGTAGGTTACTTGTGGTAGTTGTGCTTGTTATTGTAAGTGTGCATCTGCAAAGCAATTCTGCTTGTCCCTACGTTAGTTACTCAGCTAAATACTTAGTACGACCAAGACGCTTTCTTTCAACGGTATCTGATTGGGAGAAACTAGGGCATCTTTGAGGTATCCTTGATAAGACCTGGGTAAGGATTAATAGAAGAAGAAGAAGTCAACTTCAAATTTAAGCTGCTACTGCTGGTAGGTCTTTGATAGAACATTCACTGCCAGACTTGGAACATTTTTCACCATTCGTATGTACGATTCGGGACCAAGGGCATCATAATAATTGAGGAACAATTAATGCATTTGTTCAGTAAAATTCCAACAGGTTCCTGCAGTATTAGATAGGGGAAAATTAAGATGATACGGGTCTGAGATATCACTGAAGAACATTATGTATATTTCAGATTTTATATGCCTGAGGATGATGTACGTTACATCGAAACGTTGCTTTAATCTTTACGTAAAATCTTCACCGGACTTGCACCTGTCAAATTTTTAAACATTATGAATACAAGTGTATTTTTAACAACCCTTACACGTATTGAACTTGGAAAATTTAGAGCGGTTGAGAAATTAGTGAAGAACATTGTTTTTCTTCAGTGAAGTTTTCACAGGTTCGAGCTAGTTTAGGTTTCTAGCGGCATTTGCCCGTGTTAATTGTGCATAGAAGTTATGGCGGTATTTGCTTGTTGCTATTATGTGTGTTAGTGGCGCGTGCTTATAATATGGATTATTTTTATGTGTTTACTGTTCTGTCGATGTTTTAGTTTTAATTTTTCGAAGTGGCTTATTTAGACGTTTGTGTTATTGATGCCGATGGTGTTCATCTGGTAATAATTATTCCTGCATTCTGTATCATTTATGTTGTACCGTGCGGTGACTATGACTCCAGTTTTCAATGTACCACCCATGAAAACGATTTGAAACACATAGACTCTCAGTTAATAAAATGGCATCAACTTAGTAGATTATGCAGCGATTGACAGCAGTACGTTACTGTGGATTTATATACATCGCATAAATCATGATGATATTCGCTCAAAGGGTAGAATTAGAAGCATAATACTATTGACTAAATAATAATAATAAGTTAATTGGCAGTCAAGATTTAAAAATTGCAAAGATTATTGATCCATATATATTCAACTCACGCTGCATTGCACTAAATGAATGCCAAGTCTATTGGTTGCAAGGTGCTATTAATGAAAATGTTAAAAAAAGAAGACAGACAATAATACTGCTTATAAAATCAGAATATAAGGATACGTACATTAAGGATGTTTATACAATTACCTGAGTGATATCATTGCCAAAGTCATTACTATATTGAATCTGTTATGAACTTGCCTTGAGCGATTGCTTAGAGTGTATACAGTGTAGAGTATACTAATATTATGCACAGCTATCGTTACAAAAAAAAATATATCTGTCGTTTTCTATGATAAAAAAGTGACACTGAAGGAGGAACTATTTCATTAATTAATCGTCGTATGTAAAATATGGTGTAATAGTTCTGTTAAACACACTCCTTTCTTCCTGTAACTTCAGATGATGAAGTAATCTGCCTTTCCAATAATAAACGTAATAAAATATTATCATAGAAGCTTCAAGCGTCAAGAACCAGTCAAGGGGTCCACGGGATCACAGACTATGCATTCCTAAAGCCGATGCCACACGCTAGTCAAAGGAACGAGTATCATCATCTTTTCGTCCGAACGTTATGTTGAACTCTTGTATAAACACAGCTTTGAGATTACCACGAAATAGGGTAAAAATGTTTACCGTCAGTTCAGTTTCCTCCGAAAGTGCCTTTAGCTAACTTTCGGACGTATCATTATATATGGAGGGATTTATAACTCAAAATTCTTTGCAAGTGTATGCTGTTTTATTAGGCACATCAACGCATTCAGACGAAAAGATGACGATACTCGTTCTTTTGACTAGCGTGTGGCGTCGGCATTAGGAATGCATAGTCTGTAATCCCGTGGACCCCTTGACTGGTTTTTGACGCTTGAAGCTTCTATGATAATATTTTATTACGTTTATTATTGGAAAGGCAGTTTAATATTATTCAACCTTTGAAGTTGTAGGAAGAAAGGAGTGTGCCGCCCATAAAAGGGAGACACTGGTCTATGGTATCGACGCGCTGTTGTGGACTTTCAATTTCGTTAATAATGAATGATTGTTATTGTTTCACAAGCTTGTTTTGCTTCCGGCATATGTAATATTTGCGGGATGAGTACATTATTTATATTACTGTGTTTAAATTTAGTTGTGAGCATAAACACACGGACGATCTAGGTCACATAAGGGTGCTATTCATATATTTCTGTAGGGCTTAGCGGTGCCTAAAATCACCAGTACAGCATAACGCAATACAATCTCACTTACGCCATCGTAAGTGTAAATAATTATGGCAATACTAACAGGCCAAACAGTCATTCTTCATCAAGAACTCAATTGCTATTTTAGCATGGATTTCATATACTGACCCATGTACTTTGAGTTAGTTTATGACTGTTGATGCGTATTCTCTGTCGTCTTTCAGACGGTCTTGCTCTGTCTTATAGCAACTCTGCAGAGAAATATTTTCTATAATCTGAGGTTATTACCTCCGCTAAGGAGATTACGTTTGTCTATTAGTCTGTCTATTAGTCGGTCACCGAGATAACTCTAAAAGTTCTGAACGGATCTTCGCAAAATTCACAGGGATTGTTTGGCATGTTAGGAGGTAAAGCTGATTAACTTTTGGTGACGATCCATTGATAAGTTTTTTTTTGTTTGTCTGTTCTTTTAGTACCGTAACTCAGAAAATTATCGACGGATTTTTGAAATTTAATTAGTTGTTAGGCATATCTTTGAGATTAGATGGCCCAATTTGTGTGATGATCTGTTTGTCAATTTGATTGTTTATCTGTCAATATTTTTTATTTCAATATTGTTAGTAACATAACTCAAAAGTTAGCAACGGAGCTTTATGAAATTTACAGGTATTGTTTGAAATGCAAAGAGACATAAATAACAAATTTTGTGTGTTTGACTGATATTTCTCAGAATATTTTTAGCAACACAACTCAAAAAGTTATGAACTGATCTTCATGAAATAAGCTGGAATTTTCAGAAATGTTGAAAGACACACAAGGCCAACTTATGGTTATGGTAAGTTTGTCCGTTTGTGTGTCTGACCATTGTCTGTGAAAATGTTTGTAAGAATATAACTCAAAAAGTTACGTACAGATTTCCAAGAAAATTACAGAAGCTATTATTACAGCCAAAAAAACACAAATGACCGGATTTTGGTGCTGAAAAAAAAGAGGAAATCATAGTTTCATAACATATTATTATTATAACCAATCTGAAACTTTCTTGAACGTTGCGTTGCTTGACAAAGGTATGCGCTCTCAGAGTGCTCTACTTATCTTTGTTTTCCGAGTAAAAAGCCAAACCACATAATATGAAGAATATCATGTATGCAATTTCATAAGTTTTCGAACGTTAAGAATGACGGCAAGGATGATGCATCGGCGCTTTTTATTCTTTGATGCTCTTCCAGCAAAATTGCGGCCCCGTTTTCACCTTAGCATACGGCAATAACGAGCTATACAGGCACCAAAAAAATCCAATTACGAGCCGCGAAATTCACCGCCAAATAGACTGGGGTAATAATATACTGCGGGTGGCAGCAATGATTAACTTTGGCTCCTTGTTTTGCCGCAGTTATATTATTGTTAAAAAAATGATCGAGAATCTAGAACGACCTTTTCCCGATCCTATATTTCGGCTTATTTCCTGCCTAGTGTGGCCCTTGTCTGCTCTCAAACGGACCCGATTTTCAATAAGTTTGGCCATTATTCTATTAGGGAGGCAAAGATACTTGAAGAAAACAACATAAAGTAACGAGTTAAGATATGAACAACCTTATGTGTTCAGCCTCGCCCCGAACTAATCTTGCATTACCGTTTCGCTTTGATCTTTGAAATTTATCTTCTATAGAGATGAGTTCGAAGAAGACTAATCTTTCAACTTAAATTCACTCGTTACTTTTATAGACTTATTGTTAATATATATTGTTTAGTTATCGTATAACTTTCTTGCATTTTTTATTACAGTGTTAATACTTATCCGTCGTGCCCCCTTAAGGAAATAATGTGAATTTGATAGTTGTAGCGCATCGCACTATAATCGAATGATTCGAACTCTGAAGCCTTTTCTTCACTATTATCGAAACATTAAGCCAACGCAGTTTTATGTCTGAGAGTTACTGAACTAATTAAAACAGTGCAAGGAAAACCGCACAATTTCCTCGCTTCTCATTAATTCCAAATTTAAAGAGACGTCCTAAACCTTGCTAGTGACACTAACTTAGTTGACGGCTAACATTTTTTACACAGCTGGGTGCTAGCGTGTTTGTTTAAACTTTACTCGTGACGCTAACTCAGTTGACGGCTAACATTTTTACACCGCTGGGTGCTAGCGTGCTTGGGCTTGCTTCTCCCATTAGCAGCTCCTTGGTGATATCTCAGACTCGTACCGTCCAAGTTTTCCCCAATCAATGCTGAAGGAATCTGTGAAAATTCTACGGAATAAAAGATACTGTTCCTCAATTATTATGCCCTTGGACCCATTTTATGCATACGAACGTTAAAAAATGTTCCAAGAAAAGCAGTGCTTGTTCTACCAAAGACTTACAGGCAGTAGTTGCTGAAGTTTGAACTTGACTCCTCCTATTTATCCCTTCCCACGTCGTATCCAGGATACCTCGGGGATTCTCGAATTTTCCCCCATCTAATACTGATAAAAGCGTCACAATCGTGCAAAGTAGCTAACTAGCTACGTAACTAACGTAGAGACAAGCAGAACTAAAATTTATACCTATTCGTCTATTTATGTTTGACCAAACATAATATAACATCTAAGACTAATTCCGTGAAGCGGCAGCTATAACTTACATTTCTGACGTCAGACTGTTGCGAGACACAAGTATTGATCCTAGGACTAGGTGCTACGAAGTGTGCACAGATCGTCTATAGGAAGTTTTGTTTTCGTTATATGTAGGTCACGTCGTTTCATGATTTTTATCGATTGGCTTCAACTTTTTTTTGTTCCAGGTATATGATATATGCATTCCTTCATCAAGAGCACATATTACTCGTATGTAACAAACCTCGAATTAAGATTTACGAATTCATGTTGAAATACCACATGAAATGAGATGATCTATAACGAAGACTCGAACTTTGACCTACACCCGGGACCGGGAGGTGAGCTTCTCATCGTTAATGCATTACTGCCCTCAGCAGCCTCGCTAGAATTAGGTCCAGAAAGACCTTCCCTCTATTTCTGAACCACGAGGGGAAAAGCAAATTTCAAGAAGTTTCAGATATCTATTCACTGCTGTAGATATCTTAGGTGCGGTACATATTCGTTTATCTGTTGAGTCAGCTGAAGAGGTGAAACTCAGCACATCGGTTCTTTATTCTACTCTGCGTGGATAGTGAGTACCATATGTGACGTTTAACCAAAGAAAGAACAGAAAACTAAAGAGCATTATTAAAAAAAACACAAATCGAATCTGAAGAAAACGCTATATTTAGTACTCCTCCAAAGCAAAATTTACCATTATATACGAATTTAGACACTTGGTTAGCTCTTTCTTCAAGGTTCAAAGTTTCTCCTGTTTTACCTCCGTCCAGATTAATCAGCAAATTTACAACAATCTACATCGTTTGTTTGTACCTATCTATACTGGGTGTATTTTATCTACGGGGGAAATTTCAGCCATATGTAGAAGAACTCAAAAGAGATTGATCTTCACGAGTGATAAAATGCCCAAAACTCATTAGCTCTCGAGTGGTAATGACTTGAAGAAATCTAAATCTTTAAGTAGGATAATACGTGAGCGCCAATGTTAGCACTAATTTCGATAGCTCAGCACGTTTTCCAACCCCACCAAAACAGTTTTCAATATTTTCACAATAAAAACTGCAAGTATTTTACGGTTAGGAAAAAATCTGCAGTTCCAAGCTCAGCATTCAACGTAATCATACTACTGCATGGCGGACACTACGTCGTCAGAGTTAACATTCGTATCGTTCCAATGAATGCAAGGGTTGTTGCCACCAGATTTTGGACCTCGTGTACAATTTTCAGAGTGGTTCATGCAGCAGCAAGTAAATAAGGATCCTAACTTTTCCAAGCCGATTCAGTTCACAAATAAAGCGTATTTTACTCGCGATTGCGAATTTTACATTCACAATAATCACCATTGGGCTCAAGCCTAATAATCCTCATGTCATTCGCCCAAATAATCAAAACATCGATTTAGTGTAAGCGCGTGGGCAGGAATGTGGTCGGAAAACGTGCTGAACTATCAAACTTAGAGCTAACATTGGAGCGCACGTAGCATACTACTTGATATTTAAAATTTCTCTAAGTCATTATAACTCGAAAAACTAAGGAGTTTTGGGCATTTTATCATTCATGAAAATCGATCTATTTTGAATTTTTCCACCTATTGTTGAAATTTGTCCCTACAAAAAAAATTACCCCATGTATATTTGAATACAAGGGCTTGACCAACACTCAAGACATCATCTCCAAGACATCATCTCCAAACTCAATAAAAGAAGTGTCAATCATAAATACTGCGTATTGTTATACAATCCATATGTATTCATATTCATATTGCACCTTTATTTTGCTATAATTTCAAATCACACCATTAGCACTTTAAAATCATATATACATGAGGTTGAGCAAGCACCGAACTAAAAGCGAATCTTTTAATGGGGAACAAAGAAGAATAAATTTCATAAATAAACTTTCAATTTTTGGGCGAGTAAGTTCATCCTCTTTTTACTATGACACACGTACACAATTAGCCATGGAATCACGGTCACAGGTACACTCGATAGTATCAGTATTTCCAACGATACGTTTCATTATGCAGAATGATGGTGTAAACGTTTTCCTTGAAATCAAATTGGCTAATATCGATTCTTAATTTCCTCTTCAGTTCCTCCTCCAGTGAAGATTTAATTCTTGCCATGCCGCTGTGACGTACGTTTTTCCATTGCTGAAGCTGCCTCTCCCACCTTTCATTATCCACTTCGTGCTGTTAGAAATGTTTGTTAGCTCCGTTTTTATTTCATCTTATTGGCGCTGCCGTCCCTGCCTGTTTACAATACATGGTGCTGAACGTTTTTGAAAAGTTCGATCATCTCAGTTCTATTACCCAAGTGTTTTTTTTCTGTGAAACATATTACAACTCGCGAATTTTATATCAGGACTAAAACTCTCCCACTCTGAACAATTTTTTCACGTCTTATAAACTTCCAGACTTTATTGCAATTAAATAGAAAAACAAGCCCGCTTTTATGATCCTCTTTTTGCAGAACAATCACTGCCACCAGTACCAATAACGAACATGCTCTCTCAAGGATTTCTAACTGTCTTTTGCGACGTCCGAGTAGTCGGTTATGAACATAGTGTTTATTATAATTTTTTTACGAAGTAAGCAAACTGCGATGTTATCAAAGCCCCGTATTACAAAAACGTTATACTGTAACCACTAGTGAATAGGGCTCAACAGTGGGCCTCAATACGGGACGAAACAATGTTTCAGGGCAGCGACAAAACTGCATTGAAGTCCGTTAACAATGCATATTGGGCAGTAAAATTTCTAAGCTACACGTACATGACTTCAAAGCTTCAATGCAGTTGCTACCCGCATACTGAAATCTATTATCAAAGTTTTATAAGCGACATTTTTCAACGAACAAAAAGACTTGGACACTCGATCCTAGGCCCATTGACGCGAGACAAAAAATAATTGGATGAAACAGTTTTGAATCAAGTGTAATATGAGAGGATTGTGAATTGGAGAACAAGGTGCCTATTGTCCCTCCATGTCCATTCAATTTATTGGCCAATTTGATTTTGTGAATACTTTTTTTTAGGCACAAAAGTTTCATTTGAAAGATTAATTTGGATCAGCACCTGTTGCGCAGCTGCAACACTTGTGGTGGTGTGTGGAGATCCTGTGCCGATTGGCGCTGCATTGTCACCGTGCAGCATCTATGCAGACACCTGTTGCTCAGGTCTCCCAGTTTTTGCTTATATTTCAATGTTAATATGCCGTTGAATCTTACAGTCACTACTAATTTTCTAAGATACTACGAATAACTCATGTATTTCTGTATTTATAAATTATGATCAATAATTGTCAATTTTAAATTTTAAAGACTATAATAAACAAGAATCATATTTTGGTGGGATTTAAGATCATAGAATAATAGGTAAAATTTTTATTCAACTAAATTCATTAACTTATCATCACAACAATTTCGAAACAGCAAGACTATAGATTTTACAATCATTATTAACTTATGTAAGGATTGGTATCTTTATCAGCGTCAGATTTCAGTTGTTGTTGATTAAGCTTAAGGCAACGACGATGGATAAGATAGTATAGTAATCCAGTGCAACCATACGATTTCCTATGATAGCGTTTTCAGGTAGCGAAATTGTTAGACTTCATTGTGGTATCTTCCTGGTCTTGTTTACAAATTCAACATAGTAAAAAACATGACGCATCCGCGAGTATTCAGAGTACCTATGGTGCCGGGAACACTGGCTTACCAAGAAATGGAAACGGTAGGTTGAGGGCGCCGTTGTCGACAGCCCTTCTTCCTGTGACGTCATAACAAAGGCAGAGAGTGAGCGACTGCAGCCGTGCACTCCTGTGGACTGTGGACCCTAGAGGGGATTTATATGCAACACGAATCAGTGTGTGTATAGGGCTCCTAGTCTTGGTGTGGGTCGAGGCTACTGTTCCTTTTTTCAGCAATAAACTCCTGTCAACTTGAAAATTCGGTAACACCTTTAAAAAAAACACAACAGTTCCTTCGTTTTTTATTGGTCCTGTAAATAAGCATAAATCGGCACAGAAACAGAAGAATAGACACGCAATGTGCACTATTGTGCTAGTGTTACATAACGCGAACGTGTTCCTTCATCGAACCTGCAGTCATTCTGAGTGGTCACGTGCACGAAAAGTATCTTCTACAGTTGGTATGCGCAACCTGATTCATTTAAGTTGAGTTGCAGGCGGTAATCTGAACAGGGCTCGGCTCGAGTTAACTGAAAAATCTGAACAGGGTTCAGCTCGAGTTAATTGAAAAATCTGAACAGTGTTCGGCTCGAGTTAACTAAAAAATCTGAACAGGGTTCAGCTCGAGTTAATTGAAAAATCTGAACAGTGTTCGGCTCGAGTTAACTAAAAAATCTGAACAGTGTTCGGCTCGAGTTAACTAAAAAATCTGAACAGGGTTCGGCTCGAGTTACCTGAACAATCTGAACAGGGTTCGGCTCGAGTTAACTGAAAAATCTGAGCAGGGTTCGGCTCGAGTTAACTGAATAATAAAGCACAGTTGATTCATCCTCAAGGCCTGACGCTTAATCCAAAGTGATGGTTCAAATGATTGAGGCTAAAATTGTAGACAAACTTAAGTTAACCGAATGGGATTATCTCTTCTTGTAGATTATTCCTGTTAGTTTATAACGATTAGGTTATCTCTGTTAGATTATTTCGATCAGGTTATCTCGATAAGTTTATCTTAATTAGGTTATCTCGATTAGATAACCGCGATTGGATAATGTCGGTTAGAATACCCTGACTAGATAACCTCGATGCCGTTATCTCTTTTAAATTATCTCGCTAAGATTATTTTGATTAGATTATTTTGCTTTCATCATTGTAAGGAGATTACCTCGATTAGATATAACTATTAGAATATCTCGATAAGATAATCACGATTAAATTATTTCAAATCACAGATTATGATTACATCATCTCGATGAGATTATTACGACCAGATTATTTCGATCAGATTTTATTTCGATTAAATTAAATTAGATTAATTCTCTAAGATTTCTTTTTCGCATGCGACATCTCGATTAGATCATCTCATGTGGGTTACCTACATAGCTCAGATTAACTCAGATTTACTGTGCCAATCTTCAGTTCTATACTAGTAGTAGTAAAGATTTTACTAGCGCTTCAGTGGCAGACTGCCTACATCGCGCCGCTACTTCTATACTAAAAGATACCCTCTTCCATCGTCGCCGGTCACATGAGCATTGCGTAGTTACCTCCTCTGCAGGAGCTAAATTTACTCGGCAAAAGACTTTTAATTTGAGTGCATACGTCAGCATCGCGTTCCCTCCTCTACATTCTGTTCAGTAATACTGACTGGGAATGACGTCAGTGGAGCTTGTGGAAGGAAAGATAAGCCTTTATTTCCCTAGATATTTGACTACTGAAATTGACACCACTACGAATAGTGGGAGTTTAGTACACTTGAATAATTTGCTTGATGAATTGAATTCCGCTTGATGCGTAATTAAGGAGTCGATGTTTATAATTTGCTGGGTGAATAGACGCATCCAAATGCATTGAGAAAATTGCCGCTTAAGAGAATATGAAAGTTTACATTCGTTCTGCGCGAATAAACGAGAATAAACTACTTGAACTGTTTTAGGTGTGCACTGAATCTTTTTAATTCTTTACTTGTTATATGGATAATGTTCTTGCATAATTTGATTACAAACGATTTAATCTAATTCACTGATTAGTAATGATCAGTAAGTAGTTGCATCGTTTTGGTGACGTAATGAATATTAGGGGTTCTAACTTAGCAGTGAACACAACGTATTGACATGATATTGGTTACGTAACGAATGGTTGTCGTTCACTGCTTTGCAGTACGTACTCTTAATTCACATCATATTGGTTACGTAACGAATGGTTGTCGTTCATTGCTTTGCAGTACGTACTCTTAATTCACATCATNGACCGTGCGCGTAGCACCGCGCCCAGCTCCCGAGCCTCGCGGATGCCCCGCTCAAAAAGGCGACCGTGCGCGTAGAACTGCGTACCATATGCCGCGCTTGTTCCACCGTAGATTTTTAACTGGGTAGTGCTGAACGTTTTCGAAAAGTTCGATCGGCTGATATTTATTACCCAATTATTTTTTTTTGCTGTGAAACAGATAAGAACTCGCGAATTTTATAACAAGACTAATACTCTCCAACTCTGAACAATTTTCTCCACGTCTTACAAACTGCCAGACTTTTTGCAGAACAATCACTGCCACCAGTACCAATAACGAACAGGCTCTGTCAAGGATTTCTTACTGTCCTTTATGACGTCCGAGTACGTCGGTTATGAACACTGTGTTTATTATAATTTTCTTACGAAGTAATCAAACTGCGATGTTTCCAAAGCCCTGTATTACAAAAAAGTTGTACTGTAGCCACTAGTGAATAGGACTCAACAGTGGGCCTCAATACGTAACGAAACAATGTTGCAGGGCAGCGACAAAGCTGCATTGAAGTCCGTTAACAATGCATATTGGACAGTAAAACTTCTAAGCTACACGTACAGGATTTTCAAGCTTCAATGCAGTTACTAACCGCATACTGAAATCTATTATCAAAGTTTTATAAAGCAACATTTTTCAACGAACAAAAGACTTGGACTCTCGCTCCTAGGCCCATTGAAGTGAGACGAAAAATAATTGGATGAAACAGTTTTGAATCAGGTGCAATAGGAGAGGATTGTGAATTGGAATACAAGGTGCATATTGTCCTGCCATGTCCATTCAATTTATTGGCCAATTTGATTTTGTGAAGGCTTTTTTTTCCTAGGCACAAAAGTTTCATTTGAAAGATTAATTTGGATCGACACCTGTTGTGCAGCTGCAACACTTGTTGTGGTGTGGAGATTCTGTGCTGATTGCCGCTGCATTGGCGCCGTGCAGCATCTATGCAGACACCTGTTGCTAAGGTCTCCCAGTTTTTGCCTATATTTCAATGTTAATATGCCGTTGAATCTTACTCTTACTACTAATTTTCTACTCATGTATTTGCATGTTTATATAATATCAATAATTGTCAACTTTAAGTTATGAAGACAATAATAAGAAAGAATCATATGTTGGTGGGATTAAAACTCATAGAATAATAGGTAAAATTTTTATCCAACTAAATTCATTAACTTATCATCACAAGAACTTCGAGACAACAAGTCTACAGATTTTACAATCATTATTAGACTTATGCAAAGCTTGGCATCTTAATTATTTATCAGCGACAGATTTCAGTTGCTGTTCATTAAGCTTATGGCATCAACGGTGGATAACATAATATTATTATGGTAAGCCAGTGCAACCATACGATTTCCTAATACAGCGTTTCAGGTAGCGAAATTGTTCGACTTCATTGCGGTATCTTCCTGGTCCTGTTTACAAATTCCACACAATAAAAAAATATGATGCACCCGCGTGTATTCAGAGTACCTATGGTGCCGGGAGCACTGGCCTACCAAGAAATGGAAAATTTAGTTTGAGGGCGCTGTTGTCGACAGCCCTTCTTCCTGTGACGTCATAACAAAAGCAGAGAGTGATCGACTGCAGCCGTGCACGCCTCTGGACCCTAGAGGGAATTTATATTCAACACGAACCAGTGTGTGTGTGTATAGGGCTCCTAGTCTCGGTGTGGGTCGAGGCTATTTTCCCTTTGTTTTTAGGCTCTGCAGCACTAAACTCCTGTCAACTTCAAAATTAGGTAACAACTGTTGAAAAAAGACAACAGTTTTTTCGTGTTTTTTATTTTTATTGGTCCTGTAAATAAGCATAAATTGATACATAAACATGGGAATAGACACGCAATGTGCACTATTGTGCTAGGATTATGTAGCGCGAGCGTGTTCCTTCATTGAACCTTCAGTCATTCTGACTGGCCACGTGCACGAAAAGTTACTTCTGCAGTTGGTATGCGACACTTGATTAATATAAGTCGAGTTGCAGGCGATAATCTGAGCAGGTTTCGGCTCGAGTTAACGGAAAAATCAAGCACAGTTGATTCATCCTCAAGGCCTGGCGCTGAATCCAAAGTAATGGTTCAATTGATTGAGGCTAAAATTGTAGATAAACTTAAGTTAACCGGATGGGATTATCTCTTCTTGTAGATTATTCCTGTTAGTTTATAACGATTAAGTTATCTCTGTTAGATTATTGTGATCAGGTTATCTCGATCAGGTTATCTCGATAAGTTCATCTCGATTAGGTTATCTGAAATAGATAAGAGCGATTGGACAATGTCGATTAGAATACACCGACTTGATTACCTCGATGCCCTTATCTCTTTTGAATTATCTCACTAAGACTATTTTGATTAGATTATCTAGCTTTCATCATTTTAAGGAGATTACCTAGATTAGATACTACGATTAAAATATCTGGATCAGATAATCACGATTAGATTGTTTCGAATAATAGATAATGATTACATTAGCTAGATGAGATTAATACGATCAGATTATCTCGATTAGATTTTATTTCGATTAATTTATTTGGATTAGATTAGTTCAATACGATTTTTTTCACCTGTAACATCTCGATTAGATCATCTCAAGTGGGTTACCTACATAGCTCAGATCAACTTAGTTTTACTGTACCAATCTCTAGTTCTATACCAGGAGTAGTAAAAATTTTACTAGCGCTTCAGTGGCAGACTGCCCATATCGCGCCGCTACTTCTATACTAAAAGATACCCTCTTCTATCGTCACGGCTCACATGAGCATTGCGCAGTTACATCCTCTGCTGGAGCTAAATTTACTCGGCAAAAGACTTTTAATTTGAGTGCATACGTCAGCATCGCGTTCCCTCCTCTACATTCTGTTCATTTATACTGGCTGGGAATGACGTCATTGGAGCTTGTTGAAAGAAAGATAAGCCTTTATTTCCCTAGATATTTGGCTGCTGAAATTGACACCGCTAAGAAGAGTGGGAGTTTAGTACACTTCAATAATTTGCTTGATGCAACTGTTTGTAGCTGCGTAAGGAGTCAATGTTTATAATTTGGGGGTGAGTAGACGCATCCAAATGCACCGAGAAAATTGCCGCTTAAGAGAATATGAAAGTTTTCATTCGTTCTGCGAGAATAAATGAGAATAAACTACTGAAACTGTTTTAGTTGTGCACTGAATCTTTCTAATTCTTTACTTGTTATATGGATAATGCTTTTGCATAATTTGATTACAAGCGATTCATTCTAATTCACTGATTAGTAATGATCACTAATTAGTTGCATCATTTTGGTGGTGTAATGAATATTAGAAGTTCTAACTTAACAGTGAACACAACGTATTGGCATGATATTGGTTACGTAACGAATGGTTGTCGTTCACTGTTTTGCAGCGCATACTCTGGATTTGCATCCTTTTGGTTACGTAACGAATGGTTGTCGTTCACTGCTCTGCAATGCGTACTCTGAATTTGCATCATTTTGGTTACGTAACGAATGGTTGTTGTTCACTGTTTTGCTGTGCGTACTCTGAATTGGCATCATTTTGGTTACGTAACCAATGGTTATCGTTCACTGTTTTGCAGTGCGTACTCTGAATATGCATCATTTTGATTACGTAACCAATGGTTATCGTTCACTGTTTTCCAGCGCGTACTCTGAATTTGCATCATTTTGGTTACGTAACAAATGGTTGTCGTTCACTGTTTTGCAGTACGTACTCTGAATTTGCATCATATTGGTTACGTAACGAATGGTTGTCGTTCACTGTTTTGCAGTGCGTACTCTGAATTTGCATCATTTTGGTTACGTAACGAATGGTTGTTGTTCACTGTTTTGCAGTGCGTACTCTGAATTTGCATCATTTTGGTTACGTAACGAATGGTTGTTGTTCACTGTTTTGCAGTGNGTAACGAATGGTTGTCGTTCATTGCTTTGCAGTACGTACTCTTAATTCACATCAAATTGGTTACGTAACGAATGGTTGTCGTTCACTGCTTGGCAGTACGTACTCTTAATTCACATCATATTGGTTACGTAACGAATGGTTGTTCATTGCTTTGCAGTACCTACTCTTAATTCACATCATATTGGTTACGTAACGAATGGTTGTCGTTCACTGCTTGGCAGTACGTACTCTTAATTCACATCATATTGGTTACGTAACGAATGGTTGTCGTTCACTGCTTGGCAGTACGTACTCTTAATTCACATCATATTGATTACGTAACGAATGGTTGTCGTTCACTGCTTTGCAGTGCGTCCTCTGAATTCACATCATATTGGTTGCGTAACAATGGTTGTCGCTCACTGCTTTGCAGTGCGTACCCTGAATTCACATCATATTGGTTACGTAACGAATGGTTGTCGTTCACTGTTTTGCAGTGCATACTCTGAATTTGCATCATTTTGGTTACGTAACGCATCTTTGTTGTTCGTTGCCTCACAATGAGCACAATGTGTTTGAACCGTTTTATTTACGGAACGGGTGAATTGTGTTTATTATTGCTGTAAGTGATTTGATGCACTGGAAAAATAATAATAGTAATTTGGTGGTAAAAATGATATCAGATCAAATACTAAACTAGAGCCGTAAACTTCATAGTTTCCCTGTTATTTTTAAGACAATTAAGTCATTTTTGGCAGAATATAGTCATTATTTTTTACAGTTCGTACTGTAAAATATCGGTATCTCTCAATGTATCCAAAGGAAAAGGGCAACTCTGGCACGGTCTTCCTGCAACAAGAAAATACGTTAGTTTTACGAAGCAAATTAATGACCGCATAAACACCAAAAAAATTTTGTAAAACACGAGGAATTTTTTTTTTACGGTTTGTTAGAGGTTTGGAAAAGTGATCACATCTACCCAATTGCTAATAATATTTGGCAGCCATGGTCCTCTTATCCCTATATTCTGGGGTTATAACTTTTTGAACTTTTGTCTAAAATCCCAGTCTTGCATCTTGATTGAATGAACGTCTTGCTATTATTGAAGAAACCAAACTCAATTTTCAATGCTTTAAAAAGAGTCTCCTAAACAAAAAGTATTAAATACACATTACAGCCAATTATATGAAATGCGAAACCGTGCTAAGTTTGAAACATTGAGAGGTTTTGTACGGAATCTGACTAACCAACACGAAAAAAAAAAACATTGAAATCCAAATCTGTAAATGGAACTGATGAGATTACTGATAGGTCAAGGTTGAGACTCTCCACACTCAGAGTACTCATGTTTGAAAACTTAGCACGGTTTAGGGTTTCATTGCATTGGCTGTGATCTGTATTTTAATAATTTCTTGTTTCGAAGAGACTTTTTCAAAGCGAGTTGAAAATGGAGTTTGGTTTCTTCAATTACACCAAAAAAGTTTACCCAATCATGATGTAGGACATTTATTTTTGAAATATGTTCAAGAACTTAAAGCACTAGTGTATTCGTTCGAGCACATTGAGACGCTAACCTTGAGCGAGATTTAGATTAGGTGCTTCGAAAAATTTGGTAGCAATAAATATTTTCAAATTTTCGGAAGCAAATAACGTTCGGAAAGTGAAGAAGTTTGTCGAATGGACGCTTTTTCTAGAAGCTTAATCAATATATGACCTGATGACAACGGTCTATTGTGCCTAAACGAATGCGCTTTAACTTCTTTAACGGCGAAATAGAGTACACACTTTTACAAACGTGCGTTTTCCCGACTTGAGTATTAACATCATAGATGAGAACACAGTACTTTTACAAATTAAATTAAAAAAAAATAGGGAAGTAAAATAACGGGATGACAAGTAGAACGTAATATGTACTAAATTAAAATCTAACACAGTAAAAAATTATAAGGAAAGGTTGAATGTCAGATACTTTTCCAGATGGTGGTTGGGGTTGAACACCAGCGAGTGTTCCATTACCAACGCTTCGCACAACACAGAAAATAATATTTTATTTGGCTAAAGGCCTTGCAGTATATTTTAGTTTACGTTGATTTTAAACCGAAACGATCAATTTGTCTCGTATATGCAGGGGTAGTACAAATATTTCTCATATTTTTTCGCATGAATTCAGGCGAATTTGTTCTTTATTGATTCAATATCAACGGTCTACGAATAATTACAAGACATTTCTCGGTTATGCACCGAAACGGGCGAAAAAATTAGTTCACAAACCCATGAACGGTAAAAATTACTCTCAAAATTAGTAAAACATTTGATATTTGCTAACAAAACAACGTCGTATTTTTTCAATGTAAACTTGCAATAATCTAACTGACGCGAAAATTATTCCATGAACCGTCATTTTTCATGTGGTCTAAATCTTGGAGTAAATAAAGACATATGCAACATGAAAGTCTGATTGTGGGACTAAAAAATTCGCGGTGGCTTTCTGATGTGCGTGTGCTCCGCCAGCTCAGTCCTCGGAGTATGTATAGACTGATGGACCATAATTATCAGCCAGCAGACCGAGCTGGCTGGCGGCACATCGTGGCTTAAATGGCTTACGTTCCAGGTTGGAAATAATCGCAAGTGCCGTACTCCATTCCAGCCAGCTGGCGGAAGTAAAAGTGGTCTCCAACTGCGGCGCCTCCATCAATACTTACTTCGAGGTTTAAATGCTGACAGTGGCTCTTTTTATTCGTTTCACAACGTAGTTTTGCATTTTTGCTGTGAAAACATTCGCTGTATTGACTTCGGAATTGCGCTTCCACGCGTATTTTCTCGGAAAAACAATTTCAGCGGTTGTGTATTCTGCCGGTAAATCTAGTAACAAGGAATTTGCATTGAGTCTTCTGTGTCACTGATACTGCGGCACGCGATAGTACATATTCTTTTCATTTCGTATATGTAGTTAGGAAAAAAAAAGTGTTCGAGCAGATAAAAATATTTAATACTATAGTGGTGGGAACATTTATGAAATGACGATAGAAAAAAAGTACTACAGGAACCCTCCTATCCCTATTTTCTGTGCTTTTAACTCTTCAGAAGGCTTTTCAATCGAAAATTCAAATACTGCCTGAAATTTTGTTTATATGTATACAATATGAATTATTTAATTCTTTTTATTTTTTAATCTTTTACGTCGATATAAAATTCAGTCTATTAATTTTATTACGCTCTCTGGTGCAACCTACGGCGCGAGACGAGCAGTTTTTAAGTATTTGACATGAAAATGGACAGAGCAGAAAATTAATATTTTGTTCAGGAAATTTGACAATCCGACTAAACTTTTTCATAAGACGCTTCGCCAGTGATTTTTGAAGTTTTTTTTAGTATACACAAATTAATAACTATAGGAGGGTTTCATTGTAACAGTTTTTAATTAAATTTTGGCAATAAACGCGAATTCATCCCAATAGCAGTAGCTAAAAAAATTACACTCACCGACATGAAAAAATCTACGAACTTTGGCATTTCCTTTTCTGAAAGATAAACGGGAAATGATGGCCTAGCTGTGTAAAGTTAAGTGAGGTTATAGATTGAGCTAAAGTTCGAATGAATTTTTATTGAAAGATTATCCTGGCTTTTCCTAGTTTTATAGGTCAGCTTAGACTACGTTACGTTCGGTTAGGCTAAGTTCGGAAAAATTAGCTGATCTTAGGTCGATTACGCTTTAACCCCTCATCTATCTATATTAAACTAAAAGTTTGTGAACCGGTCTTGTTTATTTACTTGTGTCTTGCTTGACAAAGTTTCTTTTCTTTTAGATAGGGAATAAATTCGATGGACCTATGGGGGGGGGGGTATGGCCTATCCTATGGGGCATGGATTAGCTCTTTAATTCGATTGTATCTGTGATACGCACGTGGAACCTGCCCCTTGGCTGCAAGAACGGGCACGATAATTTAACAGTTGCTCTGGAAAATGCAACTGGAATACGCAACATATAAATCGAATTTGCTTTCAGACTGCGTGTTGAATATTCGTTAGACAAGCATAGAATCTGTTGACAGTGAGCCGTATGGGCAGCTCCTTGACGGGCAGAAAAGGACGGCTGAATAGCGTGTGGTTTATGACCAGCTAAATAACGCCTCCTTTAGTGCGAAAGCAAAGACGATCGTGATTATTATTATTATATTCAGAAGTTTGAGTCTCCGTTTCCACAACAAAGGCGATGTCACAGAGGAAGAAAGAAGGGACGCGTAGTGTGATAATAGACACGTGGAACCCATGCACGAGGGTGTTCCCACACAGGATCAACGCGCAGGGGAACAGCTAGTCGGGAAAGAAGAAGGAGAAGAACAGATGGAAGAAAGATCAGTATGAGTTACAGGTGAGAAGGAAGCAAAATGGGCACGAAAGACAGACAAGATGATCGTGATGACGACCCAACGGGTCACGGGTCGTCTAGTAGTTATTATAAATTTCATGGATAAATGGATAGAGAACGAAAAGTGAGCCAGTTTCTCCGGCGAAAAAATCAAGAGATTTTAAGAAAAATGTGAAAAATGACTAATATATTATAAGCTAAGTTTTTCATCCAAGGAGGGTGAGAAAGATTTTTCAAAATAATGAGCTTCAGCGTGATAAGCTAAGCTCATTAGGCTTAACTGGTCGAAAATAATATATACGTTTAGAAGCTCTGCTTTTACCCCTTTCCATGTGTTGTAGAAATTAGTCGAAACCTGCTTGCGCTTCAGAGGGAATAAAATGCCATTTAAGTCACAGTATTAAATTTTTGCCGTCTCTAGCTTAATCGATTTGAGTTGAACACCTTGTACTCAAATTAGAATGACGAAACCAACGCTTTCGCCTTGAGTTCCAATAAAGTATTATTACCTCCGCCAAGGAGGTTATGTTTTCGTCGTGTTTGCCTATTTGTCTGTCTGTCTGTCACGAAGCTAACTCAAAAAGTTATGAACCGATTTGAATGAAATTTACAGGGATTGTTAGGTATGTTAGGAGGAACAGATGATCAACTTTTGGTGAAGATATGTCTATCCGTTTGTTCGTTTATTTGTTTGTTTGTCTACCTCATTTTTCTCAATGCCTGAACTCAAAAAGTTACGGATGGGTTTGGATGAAATTAACATGAGTTGTTAAGTATATAACAAAGAGTAGATGACCAAATTTTGGTAATGGTCCGTGTGTTCGTTCGTTTGTCACTGTTTTTAATTTTATGCTTGTTAGCACAATAACTCAAAAAATAATGATTTGATCTTTATAAAATTTATAGGAGTTGCTAGTAATGGTAAAAGACATAAATGATCAAATTTTGGTGCAGATCGGTGAGTTCGTTTGTATGTTTGACTCATATTTGTCATAACGTTTGTTAACAGTATCTCTCAAAAAGTTATGAACGGATCTTCAAAAAAATTGAACAAGCTATTATTATTATAAAAAAACACAAATGATTAGATTTTGGAGTTTATGCAAAGAAAATTATGGTTTCAGAGCCAATTTGAATTTTTGCTACCGTTGGCTCACTTGGCGGAGGTATGCGCTCTCAGAGTGNTAATTCGATTGTATCTGTGATACGCACGTGGAACCTGCCCCTTGGTTGCAAGAACGGGCACGATAATTTAAAAGTTGCTCTGGAAAATGCAACTGGAATACGTAACATATAAATCGAATTTGCTTTCTGACTGCGTGTTGAATATTCGTTAGACAAGCATAGAATCTGCTGACAGTGAGCCGTATGGGCAGCTCCTTGACGGGTAGAAAAGGACGGCCGAATAGCGTGTGGTCAATGACCAGCTAAATAACGCCTCCTTTAAGTGCGAAAGCAAAGACGATCGTGATTATTATTATTATATTCAGAAGTTTAAGTCACCGTTTCCACAACAAAGGCGATGTCACAGAGGAATAATGAAGAGACACGTAGTGTGAAATAGATACGTGAAACCCATGCACGAGGGTGTTCCCACACAGGATCAACTTGCATGGCAAGAGCTAGTCGGGAAAGAAGAAGAAGAACAGATAGAAGAAAGATCAGTATGAGTTACAGGTGAGAAAGAAGCAAAATGGGCACGAAAGACAGACAAGACGATCGTGATGACGACCCAACGGGTCACGGGTCGTCTAGTAGTTATTATAAACTTCATTGCTAAATGGATAGAGAACGAAAAGTGAGCCAGTTTCTCCAGCGAAAAAATCAAGAGATTTTAAGAAAAATGGGAAAAATTACTAATATATTATCAGCTAAGTTTTTCATCCAAGGAGGGTGAGAAAGATTTTTCAGAATATTAAGCGGCAGCGCGATAAGCTAAGCTCATTAGGCTTAACTGGTCGAAAATGATCTATACGATTAGAAGCTTTGCTTTTACCCCTTTCCACGTGTTGTAGAAATTAGTCGAAACTTGCTTGCACTTCAGAGGGAATAAAATGCCATTTAAGTCACAGTATTATATTTTTACAGCCTCTAGCTTAATCGATTTGAGTTGAACACCTTGTACTCAAATTAGAATGACGAAACCAACGCTTTCGCCTTGAGTTCCAATAAAGTATTACTTAATAAGGTTTCACTCTACCAACCCATGACGTGTTTGATACTCATTATCATGAGGTTTGCGAGACAAGGTTGTCTAGCAAAAATTTGTTTGTCATTAGTCAGAAACGAATCCGTAGGATACAGTATCTGAAACACAATTTTAGCACTGGCGGAGTTTTTGCAACTTTTCAATATAATTGAGTGTGATGCACAAGAGTATAAAATAATAAGAATAAAGTTTTAGTGCACAAATCCTAAAAAAATGAACCTACAATAACAAAGGCTAAGGGAATTAGCGATGTAAAGGGAATGTGCCGTCCGTTTCGAATCACTTTTTCGCCTTTAGTTTTTCGCTTGCTAAAAGTAGCCAGTAAGTGGATTGAAAATAACATGCGGATAAACTTCCTGCAATGCAAGGGTCAGTTGCATGCTAGTTTTGCATAAGGATCATGAAATCTTTTGATAGGCGCGAATATGTGGGCAGGACCGGATTTATTAGAGGGCATTGGGGGTGATTGCTCGAGGACCACTGTTGAGGAGGGCCTCTTCGGAAGAAGAGGTACTTAAAATTGTGATATATGCATATTTTATAACTCAACCACACCTATACCATGATGGATCTTGCCCCGACCCTCCTTTCGTATAGGAATCCCCGTTTAACTTGCAGTGATCCTCCATGGTAAAGGGGCCCAGCTCGAATTTCCATGGGCACAACTTAATTACCCTGGAACCCATTTGGTAAAGGGACCCAGCTTAACTTGCTCCGGGTCTTCCTTGGTAGAGAAACCCCAGCTTGACTTACCCTAGGCTTCCTTTGGTAAAGGGGCATCAGCTTAATGTTGCTCCAGACCCTGTTTGTTACGGGACAACTCCACCGCAACTAACAGAGGCCTCCCTTGGTATAAATCCAATCTGGAACATGCNCTTCCTTGTTAGAGAAACCCCAGCTTGACTTACCCTAGGCTTCCTTTGGTAAAGGGGCATCAGCTTAATGTTGCTCCAGACCCTGTTTGTTACGGGACAACTCCACCGCAACTAACAGAGGCCTCCCTTGGTATAATTCCGATCTTGAACATACCTTAGAACAACGATCAGTGCTCATAAATACCAAGCACATGATCAAATCTAAAATGGTTCACTTGCAATATAGTAGATAGGTATATAATAACGTAAAACATATAATAATCACACTCTCATATTTTTCTTTTACATCTTTGTAAAGTTAGTATGAGAAATTTGAAAGAAAATATCGGTATTAGGAAATTAAAATGGTCCGATGGAAATTGTATCAAACAATCGGCGATGGCCAATTTTCTCCATAGGCGATGGCGTTATGAGGAAGAACTGGTCCGATGAAGTGGCTGACCATCCCATCGGCAATGGCAGACGATCGGCATCGTCATCGGTTGTACTTCTGATGCTGATGAAGTAATGAAAAAGAGCCTTACGAGTTTGAAACATTTGTTGTTTAAGTAACATTAAAACAAAGAGTGGGTTACGAAGTTTATTTTGTGAATTTTTCGAAGAGGTCAGTAATGACATTTAGTATTTTTGTTGACACAGTTAGGGAAAATAAGGCATAATAAGACTTTTTCATGAATAACGTTTTCCCCGCAAATGCTTAGTTTTCGAGAGACTAACTATGAAGTTCGCACTGTTTCTCTGTCACGCTTGCCATTTCAGCCATGCTGACATTTACTTCTGTTGATCAACATATGTAGGCGTGATGATCAGTACGCGTGTTCAAACGCGTTCTATTAGGTCTTCAATTGTGTAATCGCCAGTTAATATTGTGCAATCACAACCTTATTTCATTGAAATATGAACGTAGAAGCATGTATTTTAATAAATTTTTCAAGAATAACGTTTTTATCAGGAATTTTGAGTTTGTATATGTTTTTGGAATACGACCGGCCGATATTACAGGAACACAATGATCGTACTCGTGTTCGAACAGGTCCTATTAATTCTTCAGCTAATTGTGTAATCACGAGTTAATTGTGCTATCGCGAGCTTATTTGAATGAAATGTGAACGTAGAATAACGCATTCCAAGAAGTTTTTCACGATTACCATTTTCGCCAGGAACTTTGAAGTTTTTTATGTACGTTTCTGGAACACGACCAGTTGGCCTACATTATTGGAACACGTATTATGCAGTATTGTACTGCCGGCATTGATGGTGCTTGTTTCTTGTACTTTAGAAAAATTTTACCAGTATTTGTGGTTTTATACGTAATAGTTAATTTTTATTGGCATATTTAGGTAGAATTAAAGCATTTTAAGACTTTTAAAGAATAGCGTTTTCATTACAAATGATAACTACTAGATCGAGGTATTCGACTTTAAAGTTGCCATTGTCTCATGTGAAAGAATTTAAGATGCACCATTACGGGCGTGGTGAGGCATCAAGAACGTAGCCTTGTTATAGTTTTTCGGAAAACAACGTTGCTCTTACTCATTAAAGTTAGGCAAGCAAGGACTGGTTCTGCTAATATCCTATGGGAAATATGTATATAAAACAAATAGTGTGAAGCGATATCGTGCTAGTCGTAATGGCGAATCTAATTTTCTCTCATATAAAAACAGCAAGAAATTTAAAGTCAAATATCTCGAAAACTATACATTTGCGGCAAAAATGTTATTCATGAAAAACGTCTTAGAATGCCAAATTTTACCCACATATGACAACAAAAATACTAAATGTCACTATTGATCTCTTCGGACATGACCGTTCATTTTAATACATTCCACAGATCTAACAATATCAATTAATATTAGGTTTTGAAAGGTGATTAAATTTGGAGCGTATTAACTACTAGGCAAATAATAACTAAACTCTGTAAATCAGGCTTTAATTAACCCAAATAACCTGGGATTTACATTTCGCACCTTTTATTAGGTAGGAATAGTATTACCGGTGTAAAAAACGCACACAAGCCGAAATGATACTGCTATTATTAAATCTCTGTGGCTTGAGATCTTTATATTTTTAAGATGTGTTAATGCGATAGTCCATGGGCAATCATGACGCTCTACGATGGCCATCGCCGACGGTTATTTCATCGTAGGTCATCGCCGATGAAAATTGGCGACTTTTGGTCCCGATGGCGATGGAGCGATGGTATGGCAGTCTCCATCGTAAGTGCGATGGCGATGGCCATCGTAAAATCGATTTTGCCATCGTACCATAATCGGAGATGCCGAGCTCTGTCAACAATACACGAGCATGAACAGACAAACAATAAAATCATTGCTGAACTTCTCGATCCATTTGTTTTATTTTTATATGAACGTCATTCACTCATGAAAAATATGAAGTATCTGCATTGGAAATGTTCTAGTTTTTTCTTTGCGAAATTCGCTTGCTATTCGCCACTAATCAGAACTTCATGGGAGTTGAGGCAGGCAGGCCTTGGCCAATTCTATGCTTACACGACAAACGCAGCTTCCAGAATTAATTTTTTTTTTGTAATATACTCTTTTGGAGAACACGCGAATGTGTTAGCTTATGCTGTGGGACAAAAATGCCAAGTCAAGTAGCACCTTGGTAACTTCTGAGTGCTTACCTGTCTTTTACTTTTCTTTCATCCTACAATACCGGCCAGGCTTTAAAACAACATAAAAATTGTTGAAAAGTAGCAAACGGAGGTTCGATTCGCCCCAGTGTGTCGATGAACGTGCAACAACTGACAGTGTAGGTGCTTCGTCCTCTAATGTCGGCGACATTTTGCATTTTTACGCACAACTTGATGCCATAATGTGCAGCTCGCCCCTCGTTCATAATGTGCAGCTCGCCCCTCGTTCATAATGTGCAGCTCGCCCCTCGTTCATAATGTGCAGCTCGCCTCTCGTTCATAATGTGCAGCTCGCCCCTCGTTCATAATGTGCAGCTCGCCCCTCGTTCATAATGTGCAGCTCGCCCCTCGTTCATAATGTGCAGCTCGCCCCTCGTTCATAATGTGCAGCTCGCCCCTCATTCATAATGTGCAACTCGCCTCTCGTTCATAATGTGCAGCTCGCCCCTCGTTCATAATGTGCAGCTCGCCCCTCGTTCATAATGTGCAGCTCGCCCCTCGTTCATCATGTGCAGCTCGCCCCTCGTTCATGATGTGCAGCTCGCCCCTCGTTCTTTTTTTTTTTTTTTTTGCTATGCTAGCAACTTCAACTAGACATATTCGAACGATGTGTGATCTGTACGTCCTCGCATAAAGTTGTGCTTACGAAAAACGCAAAGTGTTGCTCCAATATAAGTCAGAACTTCCGATTGTCTGTTTGGGTCATACAAAAAGAAAAACAAGACGCTGTAATAAGGATGCCGTGAAATCCTCTTCTGAACATAGCCAAAGATATGATATTTACATTCAGCCTGACAAAGATATCTTTTTACAGATAAAAAATCGCTTCAGACGACATGCATATATGTACTTTATTTAGCTTATTATAACACTCAAAGTAATTTAACAGCTCAAACACGAGTAAGTAATATTAATATCTTGTTGGTAGACACTTTCATCAAAACCACAAAATATTTCCAGCCCGGTAAAAGATTTTACCTATTAGGCGTTATCATCATTCAAGTTAGTGAATTGTTTCATTTAAATTTAACATGTGCAGGTAGTGTAAATTAAGCCCAGCTCTCGGCAAAACTGGCCTTTGGCATCTGTCTGATGGGTCTGAAAAACTTGGGTTGAATGACAAATAGGTTTACTTCTTACCTCGAAATTCTTGGAAACTCATATTTCTAATCTTTTATTAATAGGTCTAATCGGGCTACCCAAAACAATTATTCAGAGATTTAGTATTATGAGATATGAAATAAAAGAGGACTGCCACCGGAATTTGGTCATTAGCTGCATAATTTGAACGTGGCAATATAATTCAAGTATCCGTGAGCACCATCACGTCACATTTGGATTTTCACGTGATTACATTTTCTTCAAATTTTCTCTTGATCTCTTCTGTGTCCAAAGAATAGTCTGATTTACCGATAGGTACTAGACTGCATTATTCATTTCATCAAATAAAAGCCTTCATAAACGAGGCAGTATTATAAGCTTAAAAAAGCTTCACCTCCCATTTATTAATCAACTAATTGATAAGTATTTGAAAGATTTGTTTTAAAGCATTTACTCTCATTCCTAGCTAACGATATTTCCATTTTAAGACTGAATACGAGATCATCGCTCAAGTTAATTTACAACAGTACTGTTCTTAATCTCATTGAATACTACAATATTTTCATGTCTCTCGTGGCATAAAATTTCTGTTATTCACCTTTACTTTGATACATAGTTCACTGAAAGTTAAGACTTACATGACCCTTCTTATGTTGAAGTAAAATTGGTAACAGTGCTGATCGTTTTGTACTTTTCTTCTGTTAACTAAACGAAAACTCTTAAACTTTGTGAAATGACCCACTTGATTGCACCCATCGCAAGAGAAAACACCATTTGCTTCCATAAATATCTTTTAATACCGAATATCTTTTAATACCGGCGTAAAGGTATGAAAAGTTTACCGCGTCTCAAATATTTCTCGGAAACCACATTCGGGATTTTACAATTCTTATTTTGAAAGCTTCGTTTTATTCACCCTGGTTTTGCATAAAACTTCGTTTGGGTTTCATTACCTGAAGACCCGCGAGTGTAGTCTTTTTTTAATGAATGAGCTATTTGTTTTGAAGAAATTACTGCAATTATTATGCATTAGATCAAAAGCATGTCGTGTGCATAAGACAAAAAACTTCTCCCATCCGTACTAGAGTTCTAGAGACTCACAAGCTAATTAACTATATAGTCAAACCCGCGTAAGGAGTCCGATGGGTGCGGCTAAGAACGCAAAGTAACTTTGTCAAATCTCACTTAAGCGCGTGGTATAACTTGTCTCAATCGAAAAAATTATGTTTGTGTTCGAAAACTCAAAATGCATTAGTTATTAGATTAGATTTGGCACTGCTGCGTTCAATTCAGCCCCGCCCCTAAAGGACTCCTTACATTGGTTTGACTATAGTTGTAGCTCACCTACAACTTTTGCTGTAAGACCGAGGTTTCGGTAACGAGAAAATAATGTTTGGGATAGGTAGTAAGATTCAGTGTGAAATACTTCTGTACCTAATTAAATAACAGAGTAATATATGGTTTTCGAGGCAATGTTTTTGAGCGCTTGTAGGGTATAACATAAAGTGCTTAGTAAATAGAAAACTTTAATATTTCGTCATGGGAAAAATCCCGTGGCAACTTGACACGCAACGTATTCTTAACTCTGTCAGAGTTATAGTTATGAATAATTCATAGCTATAGCTATGAATGGTTATGATTTATGAATAATGCACATATGTAAAAGTGAAACGAACCAATCTATGTATCGGTCTCAAAATAATCATGTAAATCCGTTAATAACTTTCTGAGTTCTAGTTCTGACAAAATGACAAAGAGACAAACGGGCTGACAGATTATTTAAAAAATTGGATCAATTGCTTTTCGTAACATTCCCAACAATTGCCGCGAATTTCACCATGCATTATCCGTTCATGACTGTTTGAGTTGTGCTTTTAAGAAAAAAAAAAACAGTCACAGATAAACGGTTGAACGAATCTTCACCAAAAAGTTAATCATCTGTTCCCTGTAAATGTTCTAAAAATCCTTCCATAACTTTCTAGGTTATCTTGGTGACAGCTAGACGAACAAAGAGCCACACATGCAGACGAGATCCGGCGAAAGTATAACCTTCTTATTGAAGGTAATAAACGTAGGCAAAAACAACAGAAGGTTGCAACATTGGGCTCAGTAGCACTGTATAATTGTAATTTTTACTCTATAACTTTTTAACGACACACGATATTTGTTAATCACAGTCCTGATCCGCATAAAAACTTTTATTTAACGCTAGATGCTGGAAACACCTTCCTGCAATTTAATTTGCAGACAAATATCATTTAACGTTATTGGAAAGAGCATCAGCATCGGCTATTTTCTCTGTATCGGTATAAATTTCTAATAAATAGAATTTATCTTTGATTATTTACTTCCATCCAGGCTGTATATGTTGACAGGACAGGGTGAATTGCGAGCTTTGAAATAATACCAATAGAAACTAGTGAAACGGGAAACAAAAAGTATCTATCAGAAGAACGAAAGATGCCGAGTGACTATGAATTTTTAAGCGTACATGTAAATTGAATAATTTGCTCAGAAAACTCTATGGCAGAAGAGATAAGTATGCTGCAAAAAGAAGAGAAGAAACGGGGAGTTCGCTGAAGTAACTATTTTCTGTTGCAATATCACGCAAGATAGCGTGTCCCTAGTATATACAATAAGATCAGCTGTAGGTCAAGGGCATATAATAGAAATTAAATTATTGCTGCGATATTTTTAACTTCCCGCTGAAGAGTTCTTGCAAATATTGTAGGTTGAAAAATTGGTGTAGAAGTAACAATGTTTTGATGGGTAACATATCCCAATCGGAAATTTATAGGCATTAATATGCTGCCTACAAGCAAATACTGAGCGGTATCGGATGATATTGGATAAATACTATTAAATTTCCGATTGGGACTCACCCTGTGAAATTGGTTTCCAAAGTTCTTATATCATGTACTCTACTACCGTTCTAGTATATGAAACTTTGTGTTGTTAAATCAGGTATTACTGGAAAGGAAACTGCCGTATTTCTTCAGTTTGTAGATGATATGCATTCTATTAAGGTGAATTCCTAGAATAGTGAGTTGAACGGGGTTCGCCCAACTAATCGTTCGAATATTCTTGTTGCACCTTTTTTGTAAACACAACTGAGTATATCATGAAATACTATCTGGCACCTGCAGAAATTCTACAGAATAGAAGCAATGTTCTTCAGTGATATATCAGACCCATATCGCTCAGTTTCCCCTATCTAATAGTGAAGGAACTTGCTGAAATTCTACAGAACAAAAACACTTTTCCTGTGTTATGATGCCCCCGAATCCGTATCATGCATACGATGGGTGATAGGTGTTCCAAGTCAGGCAGTGAATTTTCTATCCAAGACTTGCGAGCAGTAGCAGCTCAAGCTTGAGTTTGACTCCTTCTCCTGTTGATCCTTTCCCAGGTTGTATATATAAAGGATACCTCAGCGATACCCTATTTTGCCCTATCTAATACCGATGAAAGTGTCACAGTCGTACTAAGTAACTAACTAACTAACTAACTAACTGAGGAACAATTAGAATGATAATACAGATTAACCAGATATTGGCCGTTAAGTTGGTTGGTCTAGTCAAGTATACTAGTAGTAAAGTTTTGTACTTTTCTTCAAATGCGCAGTGAATTAGAAATGAGACAGTTATGTACTTTTCAGCGGATAAAACGTGCACTAACATATCTGGACAATTGGCTGCAAAACAACGTTGAAAAGACCACCGTGTAAACTGACATTAAATTTTAACGACAAAAATAAATTTCAACGTGTTGATCAATTCGAAGATGGTTACGGCTATCTGGATGCGATCTGTGTACAAGGCCTCGAGGGAGGTGAATCTTGGAAACATTGAGGATCTGGGCACAAGCTAGCATCCAGAATGTAGACATACCGTAATCATTACATATAGTAAGCAGGAAGCAAAGAGCGTAGCGGCCGGAGGGGGGGGGCTCACGTGAAATCAGTATAAAAAAGTGACGTCATCAATGACGTGACATCGACGTACGGTACAAATGAACAGCCTACGAGTATTATACACAATACTAGTGTCCCGAGCCGTCATTGTAAATGACGGCATATTGGGTTATTAAATGACTGGTGCACGTGTGCGATAAATGACGGCAGTAAGTTAGCCCTTCAGGAAAACCCCCGCTGGCT
>LQNS02278089.1:16221632-16232774 GCA_001587735.2 Parhyale hawaiensis | reverse complement strand
TTGGCCTGGTAGAGAAGCATGAAGTTAATTTGTACGGCTTATAATATGCTGCTAGCTTAACGGAACAATTATCAGTTGGCTTTACGTGTCGCTGAATGATGTTTCTGAGTGTTTTTTCGGTCCGTCTCAAATGAGGAGATGCAGTCAAATTGCATATAAAACTGTATAGAGTTATCATCATTTTGGTTATTGCTGTTGAAGCTCTGGCTTAAGACTCGCTCGACTGTGTCCTCAACCAACCTCTGAGGATAGCCGCAGTTTGCAAAAACCTGCTTCAGTCTCAATACTTCACTGCAGGTGGAAGCCTAGCCAAGAGCTCGATAGTTTTAAGGCCCGGCGGACTTACTTCCTACAACTGCAGATTCTTTTCGATTTCCTGACATGGAGAACTTCTTTAGGAAAATGTTGTCAGTAATACAGTTTTTAGTGTTGATAACGAGAATAAATAACATTTATTTGCAGAGAAATTATTTTACAACGACCGACGTCAATTACGACGTGCAGCTGTTTTTCTTTCCAATATTTTATGCGATATGGTCGCAGTGAAACTGCTTAAGAGCTATAATATTATACCTAGCTATACAAAACTTCACCTAATGAGGATTTGCTTAAGAAAATATTTTTTGTCATCCCCCAGTTTCAATAAACTAATAATGTTTTGTTGTTACCAGGGCTTCTCAATAAACTACCCTACTTGTAATCAGGGTCCCGCAGATGCTAAAGTGGAAATTCAGCTCATGCGCGGGGGCCAAAATGTTGTTGAGGTAGTTCCTAACTAAAGAGCTCCTATCATTTATCTGCGAGAACAATACTAATAATGATATTACTAACGGAAATGTCGTTAAAAAATTTCAGCATGCGATAAGACCGAGAGGACCCCAATTGCAAGTTCAATATTTGAGAAAATTGCAGAGTTCTTCCATTATCCTCCCATTCCAGATCGAGATTCTTCACAAAATAAAACTATAGAAGATATTGATGTGCTAAGTACGAATTCTTGGGTTACAGAAGTTGCAAATTGTTAGTATTTCTTTTTGAGATCACGAAGAGTTGATTTAAAAGTACGTTTTCACTGCTGCATAATGAAACTCTGTGTAATTAGTACTATATAATAATTCACGTCGTGCTTTTTATGTATTTATATGCTTATAACAATATTTATATCTTTCCTGACAAAAATTCAGGTGCCGAAGATGGTATCTTGGATATGGGGGTCGCACTTGGGCGCTCCAGCTGAGGGACCTGAGGTCGCCTGCATGATCGTGTATGGACATGTTCGTTGTTGCTACGGGAGATGTCACTTACCAACGCCTCATAATATCGATCCAATGTTTTAGACGGATTTCAGAATTTTCATTAAAGACCCCTTCCGAACAGTAATAAGCTCAGGAGACAGTGGGGGTTTTCCTGAGGTACTAATATTGTACCGTCCATTATAATGATGAAATTATAACTTACAACAGTGACCTTATGACATTTTTAAAGTATATTTTTACACGTTTTACATACCAATTACCTGCTTATATCATAATTGGACAAAATATATTGCTCTCTAATTGCTCACTCTAATCTAATAAAGTTTATTCATACCTAATGTAATATAACCAGAGCAAATTCCTATAATATTTTTGTTGAATCGTACCATCAAAACTTGCCGGCGGTATAGCCTAGCACTCGCTTATTTAGTATTTGCAATTTACGAAAAACTGGGACATTTTAAATCCTTCGATTGTGACATCTACTTCGCAGTAATTTTTCCATCGAATTTAAAATGGCTTGCTCTCAATTCGTTGAAATAAACTTGCAAATGCCCGATAGGAGCTTGCACCGCAAAAATTAGCTACTTCGTCACAGATTTTCCGGAAGAAGCAAAACTTTTTGGCTGTACTTATATAACTGATGAATGATAATTGACAGTTGTTAGTGACCATGGCCCAATCGAAACTCCTAACTGTGTCGTATGCAATGCTTTTCCAAACTCCGTTTGCTTCTCATTGCTCCTCAAGTTAGTTACGAGTGTTGGCCACGTTATGTAACAGCTCTACGTATAGCATACGTCTAGCGCATTCAACAGGGCGCCAACCTGTTCCGTATCATCATCCCTGCTTCGTAACTATGAACGTGTGCTTCTTTGTGTTCGCTCTCAGAAGTTCCATAGTCAACCTTGTGGTGGGTCAAGTTGAATGATGTACGTCAGGTTAAATGATGTACTTCACGAGAATGATCATGAGCTGGCTTGGGATTAAAGGGGGTATTTTCAAAGCTTAACAATTGCTGTTTGTTCTACGTATAAACTGCAAGAAACGACTTATACCTAAGGCATTCTGTTTTGTGGCATTGCAATATCCAAGCTAGAACTATTGGATTGCACGATAGGTAACTTGTTAAGGTCCTAAAATTTACCAAACCCGTATATTTAATAATTTGCTAAACTAGACTATGAAATTTTACTTTCGGTAAATAGCTACCCTAAAATATTTGCAACACACAGTCCCGACCTTCCTCCAGGTTCTTCAATCGGGGCCTCTATAGTGCCTCTATAGAATAAGGTGCCCCTGCTTGCTTTTGGCTCTGCGTAGGACGGTGACGAACTCCAGGATGGTTTGCGGGGATACACGGTTCAAGTGGTGGACTGTCTTGCGATGCTGTGTTACAGAGCGCTGCCGCTTGAATCTGGTGGCTTCGAGAGTTTGTTCTATGTACCCAATGTACTTTTCGGATGAGTTACCCTCTCCTCGAGCGCAGGTGTGCTGGTATACACAGTTGTAATCACGGAGCCGGCTGTGGATATTGTTACGGATTAAGAGTAGTGGTAGCTTGAGGTTCTTATAGTAGATGGTGAGTTTAACTTTATTGTCGCTAATTGCTTGCACGGTTCTATGTATGATGTGTCGTAAGTGATGCTCGTCTATTTGTAGTTGGACGTCATCTGGACATGAAAGTAAAGTTTGATGGAGTTTGCTGTTGTGGTGGCTCGTAGTTTAATTTGTAGATATTTCTGGAATTCTGCATCTATTCTTGCCATTGGGTAATTGTTATTGTTGAGAAATTGTTTTATCTGGTTTATTTTTTCATGAAATGATTGCCAGTCACTAGTAATATTATATGCTCTGTTGATGAACGTATTGATGACTCCTGTTTTGTATCGGTGAGACGTATGCTATTATAGTTCATACATTCATCGCTGTTCGTTGACTTTGTGTAGACTGACGTTTGCAGTGCGGGTCCCTGTTTCCTGACGATCACGTGCAGGAATGCCTGCTGGTCGTCCCTTTCTTTTTCAGTGGTGAATTTTAGTGCGATATATTTTTGCTGATGATCAACACTCTATGATGCGTCAGCTACACATTTAAAAAAATGACTTAGGTTTGTGGCGTCTTATCAGTTAAACTTGTTTCAAATTTACACACGTTGGCATTTCATGGACAACACTATCAGACAATAGCAGGAGTGAAGGGGGGGGGGCACCACCTGGCCTACCAACATGAATTTTCTCACTACCGCCCACATCCAAATTGAAAATGATCCGGATGGTTTTACGTGAATTGGACGAGCGCCATGCAGTATCCATGTTTGTTGAAGCACCAAAATATCTTATTAGGTTAAGAGTTCAGCCACATGTGCACCCGAGCTCTTTTGTCCATAACAGTTAAAAGGCCACATACGTAAGCGTGTATGATCACGAACTATTGTAATTAGGTATCGATAAATAACTAGTAGAGAATAATGCAGTAAAAGCCTTACGGAACTATCCATATGCTGCTGTTCTCAAATAGCGTTCCTTGAGATTGCCGTTGTCCGCTGTTGTTTTTATTTTCTTCGTAACACTTCGAAGTCTTCGCGTCAACACGCCAGAATAATGATATTGGAGTTGAGGAGCTTGTCACAATTCGCAAAGGTTGATGAAGACTGAGAACTTTGGTGTAGCTTAGAAAGACATATCCCCATGGCATTTGTCCTTATTTGCTATATGAGCGATGACTTTGGGGCCAAGAGAATTTACAGGTGGCAAATGCACTTGAGACCTCCTCGGTTGACAGAGTATTTGGGCGCTGGGACACCAAAAGTAGTTCAGCGAGAAGCTGGCAGGCAGTTTTCGAGGAGCACGGAATGCATTGGAGCGCGCACACCGAACAGCAGCAGTTGAGCAGGCCGCTTCCGCTGTTCGGTATGCACCCTCCAATGCATTCCGTGCTTCTCAAAAACTGCCGGCTTGCCTGTCCGCCCGCTTTTCGCTGAACTGGTTTTGGTGTACAAGCGCCCTTAGGCAGAGAAAAATTAAATAATGCACTGAACTCATGAAATAAAGCGTTAAAGCTACTTATCAATGCAAGACATGTTAGAGTTGGACTATAACCGGGTTCTTGGCCTTAAAAAAAATTTTACAATTTTAGCTCTCGAGGCAGCCAAGAATTCTGTTCGGTGATAACTGGCAACAGCATGCAGTTAGTAATATTAGATAGTGGATGGTATATTGGTGTCCAAAAAACATTCTCAGAAGGGAGGTAGACTTTGGCTCGGGCCTCCTGAACCTTTGCCTCCATACGTTCTAGTTCCTGTAAATTTTAAAAGATATATCAACTAATTTTTTAGCTTGGTTGCTAACAGAGAAAAAATCTAATAAACATCGGTAAAAACATAACCTCCATGGCAGAGGTAGTCAGTTAATTAACTTTATTATACGCAGGGTTACGGTGGGATGGTGTTCATGCAGATGACCTTTGTAATGGTACTCAACTTGTACCATCCACTGACGACTATCGAAAATGCAGCACCTGGAGCAATACAGTGTGCGGGTGCGTGCTTGATGCAGGATACCTGCGGTGGCGCTGTCTGGGACCCTGCACAGGTGAGTATGTGGGACCTTGCACAGGTGTGCGGGACCCTGTTGAGGTGAGTGTGTTTGGGCCCCTGGGTCACACTGCACAGGTGAGTGTGTTGGACTCTGCATAGGTGTTTGAGACCGTCCACAAAAGTGTGGAACCATGCACAACTGATCATAATACGCCTGATAGTAGCAATAACATCGAAATGAAAATGCTGGTACTACTCTCAAATACGTACGCACAAATTCAAAGATATACTCATAGCCAAAATTGCCATAGTGACATTTTTTCAGTGTATTTTGCCGAACCAATCGAATTCTAAAACTTGAACTAATGAAAAGAACTCTCGATTCTTTGGCTTTTTTATCCCCTATTGGTATCTTCCGAACCCTGTTGCTCACAGGCACCTCCATGTCTGCTCGTGGTACACGAAAGCGTTAACGGCGCTTCCAACGTCGTGAAGACCAAGGCTTACAGGGCGCTCACTTACAGAGGAGGTCGAAGTATTTTGGAATTTCCAACCAGCGTCACTACGTGGGAGTGAGTACAAATGCAACCGAGTGGAAAGGGGCGAGTTGATTTTATGAAAACTTTGGCCTGTTTCTGGGTGTTTACGTTGGTACCTTGGCCATCGAATGGGAATGAATGGGCGATTACACAGCTACAAACAGATGACTTGGATATAACTCAACCTTCTTCTCGAGGGAGAAACTTTGAGAAAACGAATAAATTGGATTCTGTGGCTTTGCATATTTGTTTCTAGTAAGGCAGCCTGTTTTTGGATCTACTGTAACCTTCATTAGTATCAATAAATAGAGATGCGCTGTGAAAGCGTACACTTTCCTTAAGCAACGGAATGTTACGGTAAAAGACAGAATGACAGACAAACACAAACACTTAAACGGATAGAAGGAGGTTCATTAATGATCACCAAACATAAATCATTTGTTCATCGTGACCAATTTAATCGTTCCTGTAAATTCCGTGAAGATGCATTTAGTACTTTTTGAGCTATGTAGCTAGCACACAGAAAAGTAAACAGACTGGCAAAGAAACAAACCGACTGACAGATCATCATCAAAATTTAATCATCTGTTTCGTGCAATCAGTTTCTGTAAATTTTATGAAGATTAATCTTTATATATTTGAGCTATGGTACTGACAGACAGTTTGACCAACAAACGGTCAAACATAAACAAGATCTTTACTTACTAGGTGACGGTAATGAGCTCAATTATTTATTTAAGAAAAGAGGCACAAGCCATTGGTCACGACCTCATTTGGTTTTGCTAATTATTGCCATGCTGGCCCGCTTCAGGTAAACGCGTCGACCACTCTCTTGACTACGCTGTACATAATCAAGGGGAATAAAATCTCGTGAGCTAGAAGGCTGAATACCTTTTAGTATAAATATGGGCATATATTTGTCTTGTGTGCTGATGCATGTAGCACAAGCCTGAAGCTTTTACTAGCTTTAATTAGAACCTATTGTTTGCTACGATAAATTATCATTCATGCCTACCTAATTCAATAATGTGACCAGTTTCCGGGTTCTAGCCCACACGGTTTCTTACTGTTAAAAGTCTCGGTCTAGCCTTTTTTATTTTATGAGGCATGATATTGTACTAATCTGCTCCTCTTTTTGTTTTTTCTATCGTGTTGCTTGAAAACAACTAAAATTCCTTAGTCTTGTCCGCGGTTTTCATTGAAAATTATTTTCATAAGCTTTCGATCTTAAGGGATCTAATTCTTAACGTGAATTTGTATTGCAGAACTTCATACGACTTCTGCCACGCTCTGGGACTCGATCTGCTTCCTCATCCAATAAACTTCATGGTAATTCCAATTGCTGTAGCCATTTGGCAATACACGTAATATCAAAGAGCCAATACACTACGGTTTTTAACAGAGCTGAGGTCGGTCGTTGATGAGAAATAGATATCTTCTTTTTAGCTTCATGACACCTTTTGATAAAACTTTCAGCCACGATCTTCCTTCCATTATCCTTATCAGGACTTCCTATTATTATGATTACTATTTTTATTGCACCACTATTTAGTGCTTAGCACTGGATCCTCAGATAGGTGGAGACTAATTGACGCCATTTGTCACAAACTTAGGCATTAAGAGGATGAGTGCTACGACGGGACCTCTGGTGAAGTGAACAGATCCTCCTGGACCTGTTCTAGTAATCGCTGAAGCTGAGAAGTACAGATTTTTAAGGCAGGTGCACGAGCTATTGGGTGACAAATTGCAAGCACGTTCGTCAACAGTGGTCATAGCGTATCATTTTACAAGATATGTCAGCTCTCGCACTGGGCAGGAGACGCCACTTCTACTGTAGTTTTATTACTGCAGCAATTAATCTTGATACGCACACTGAACACTATCTCCAAGTTCAAAAGTACAGGATATGGCAGTCCTTAAAACTTACCCTGGACACTGTACCTACTTTCATAATTAGGAGGATTAGGCAGTTCTTAGTATGTATACCGGGCACGATCCCTAGTTTCATTATTACAAGATTTTGCAGTTCTTAGATTATACATCGGACACTATTGCAACTTCCATAATTACATGAATGCCAGTTCTCAAAATTTACCCTGGACAATATTGCTAGATTCATAATTAGAAGATATGACAGTTCTCAAAATGTACAGATTGTACATGAAACTATTGCTCGATTGATAATTACAACATATGACGGTTCTCAATATGTACACCTGACACTACTGCTAGATTCATAATTACAAGATATGACAGTTCTCAATCTGTACACCATGCAGACACTATTGCTAGTTTCATAATTGCAGGAGATGGCGATACTCAACATCCGCACTGGACCGTACTTCTTCATCGACATGATGAGGCGAGCAGATGATGCCGTGGTGGTGTACAGCACCCAAGAAGTTGTGCCTCAGTCTGCGTTCCATGCTTGGCTTAGCGGGAACCCGCATGGCAACCCAAGCGACCCCTGCTTCGGGATGACGGACAACCCAGTAGTTTACTATGACTTTGGTTGTACGTACGATGATACACCAGCCACAATACTATGTCTTCATTAAATTGGGTCAGGAAAAGGGAATGATTCCTTTTTTCCCATATGATGTGAAAAGGATGAGCTGAGGGGTGGAAGACTTTTCTAACTCCATAATCTGTCTTTTTCTTACATCCTTGTTGCTTAGGTAACTTCGACTATGCCCGTTCTTCTTCCAGCTTTTTCCTTACTCGGCTGCCACGTTGGTAATAATCTTTGTGCTCTCATTTACGATCCTTTTACTCAGTAGTCATCGCGTGTTCGAGTACCAAGTCAGGTGAGCGAGCTTTGCGGCGTTTGGTACGTTGAGTTACCAGTTGATATGTATGCACAGCTGCCGTGGGGCATATACCGCTCCCAGAGCTAGGGAGAGTCGTGGGGGGGGGGGGGTTGCTGCATAAGAACGTTCCATCGTTGCTGCCATAGTACTTGACCACAAGTGATTGACTGCAGTCGTATGCTCCTCTGGGGCCATTGGACACCACGAACCAGTGCGTACGGGAATATCGAGGAGGGTTGCGGTGAACTTGACTTTCCCTTTGCCTTCTCTACCATATACATAAACATACTTCACAGTCAGTAATCGGTTGGATGAATTTCATGATTTTCCGACGCGTGGGAAAATTTCTTCTTTCTATATCCTATATTATAGGATAGGATTATATTCCTGGTTGACGCAGATGCAAGTCTTGGTTCTCTTTTCTGCTTAGTTTACTCAGTTTTTACTAGGGAGGATTTTTTAAAATCAGCTTTATTACTCAATTGTCACTTGGGTAAAATTCAATAATCTCGATTGATTTCCAGTTTGTTTTGTTGAACGGTGCCCGAGTTGCTGAACTGAGTTATTTATAACCATTCCACCTTAGTTTCAATTAAAGATTCATCATTGCAATAGTATTTAATGTCTAAACACTAGTCACTGTTTTGATGATATAATTTAAAAAGTAAATAAATAAATAAAAGGACATATACTCGATCTACAGTAGTCGTTTATTCTTAAATGGGGGATAAATTTATGATGTTTTCTGAAACAGTCATGAAAGTCAGAAAATGTGGCGAAGGAAATGCGGTAAAAGAATTAGTTTCTTTGACGTAATGAATGGAAAAATTTATTATAGAGTTGCATAATTTGTCCAGCAGCAAAAAAAAAAAAATAAAATAAAAAAAAATACCGTGTTACGATCTCTTTTAAGATATTTAACACTTCTGTATGATATGACAACGAGCTACCTTCGGTTAGCAAGGTCATGGTATTGATCTACAATTCTCTTGTCTTTTACTAACCTATCATTCAGCTAACGCTCCTGTTGTGTCTTAACAGCTTCCGTACATGTAACGCTCCTCGTTCTATCTACAGCTGTCCATTGACAGCGTCGCACAGGTAATGCTGCTTGTTCTTTATTCTCATGTGTGTTGGCATCGTCGAACAGGTAACTCTCCTGGTTGCGGCCTGTAAAGAATTCATTAGGACGTATAGTTTTCAGAGTGTCTATGTGTGAATCCGTCCGCATTAAATCTTTTTCATGTTGACATCTGTAGCGTCACAGTAAACTGAAACATAGTACTGGAGTTTTGAAAAGTAAATCATAGGCGCTCTGCGTCTTGACGTCACCACAGCCCATAGCTGTGATTGGCCATTGCAGACTTGCCTTGACGTCATCGATGACGTCACAGTTGCAAGCCAAACAGGCGAAAACGTCAACGTTCGGACAGCCATTATTTAATTTTGCATCGGTTGTAACAAGTGGAGACGATTCTAATCCGCCCTCAATACTTTGCAGCTTTTAAATGCAAGAAATCGTTAAACATATAAGCTAGTAGAGTGCCTTGACTCTGTAACATATACTATAACTCTTATTGTTATCATGTATTGTATTAGTTTACTGAGCAAGTACTGTAATATTTTTAATTTATATAGATCTATATACGTGCAGAAACAAACATTTTTTCTTTGTTCATTAATCGTAACTTGCGCACGTTAAAATAAAACCCCTTCGAGAGGTAAATTAAGTAGTTTTAAATTTATCCTAGCATAGAATTCAAAACATTCTTGCTCAAAGTAAGCTTTGTTTATGGGCTCTGCACTAACACTGATATCTATTTTCTTCTCTAATATCTTTATTGAAGTTATCAAATAGGTTTTATGCAAATGCATTAACTTTAATTTGGTTGAATGACGACCTTTATTTTCTTTTATGGCTACGTCACGAATGCGCTCCCCGCTGCTATTGGTGCTGCTCCAGCCAGGGGGCGTGGCTACTGACATGATGCCTGTTTAATCCGCTACCATGTACTTTTTATTTTACTGTGGCAGCGGCGTGACCGCTGTACAGTGAGGTGATGATGTATTACCGCTGCATGTGGACTGGGCTCGAACAGTAACTGTTCCTGAGAGCAGGCAAGCAAAGTTCTATTTTTAGTTTTTGTATGCCTTGTCAAGTCCACTGAGGCTAGACTTTGTGGGTCGCGGGCGGGAAGGACCCTGCTGTATGTTACAACGTGGGTTTCAGTTCTATACTAGTGTTGACCGCTGACTCAACTGTCCTACAGATAGCAATCTTGGTTCACAAATACGTGGTTTATCGCTGATTTGTTGCACAGTTTAAGCTCCTTGTTTTTCTCTTTTCTTTTGTCTGTTGAATGAATGTTGATGGAATGGTTTTCTCTACTGCTGTTAAAAATACCTGCATTGAGTGGAATTTTGAGAATGGAACATATTTTTTTCAATTAAGTAAATAGCACAACCCAATAATACAATGAGCTTTTGTATGATGATACCTGACATTAGCACAGAGTGACTGATACCGCACGTTAATTCTGAATGCGCTAACCAACATAATTTTGTGCGATTTCTCTCAGCTAAATAATACCTAAGTATTTTCCTAATCGAACTCAAGTGCTGATTGACAGCTACAGAGTCGCATAAAAGTGGGCACTATGCTGAAAAAACCTACAGCTAATCGTCTGCGTGAGTAACTGTGTCCGTTTAAACAGTAGTGAAGTGCACAGCATTGCAGTTGTGATTCGCTCCAAATTTGAAGACATATTCGAAACGTTAACAATAATTGCTAAGCAAATGGACTTGACGGCGTACATTTTAGCAACGTTTTTGCTATGCAAAGAGTTGTGTTTACAAGGTAACACGCGGACGGTTAGCTCTGATTACACTTTCATTTGGCCATCGTGTGAGCCAGCTATTATTGTCATTTATTGGCCAGAGTTGTGTGATTAGTGCGTGCTTGATACCTGATGTTTGTTTCAGTCATATCCAAGGGTTTT
>LQNS02278089.1:16190812-16205672 GCA_001587735.2 Parhyale hawaiensis | reverse complement strand
GAGTTACGATTTAATGGAAGAAACGGATGTACACAGTGTGAATTACAATAGAAATTAAAGAAATTTATAAATCAAAAATGAGAAATTATTGTTCTATCTTCTGCATTTGAGGGGATGCCAGTGAGTGAATTTTTAGCTATACTTTTCGACAGTATATATATAAAGTTTTACCTGCCAATCAGTATTTACAACTAAAATCAATATCTAACCGATAAAGTGAGGGTGGTATATCGATTAATAGTAATGGAATGCCGAATTCGCGTATAGTGACCTTGAAGTGTTCGTGACTTCCGTTTTTGATGCTGTTGGGACAAGGAAGAGAAGTGTTGGTGTTTGTCCATTCATGTGTTTGTGATTGATGAAGTGATGGATCGTGTAGATGCGGCTTGCGGGATCATAGCCAGCGTTTGATTGAAGCATCGCTATGGAGATACTTCAGAGCACTAGTGTTTTCGATTCAATTAACGATGTCAGTCGGACGCTTTGGAGAGCTACACCAACGCAATTTTATACCCGAAAATTTTAGTGCTAGCTAAACGTGCAGAAAACTGGATAGTGTTCTGAGTTATAATTTACTACCGACGTAAAGAGATGCCCGAAACATCGCTAGTAACGCACGTTATGCCAACGGAGTTAATAGCTAACATATCGCACTGCATTTTGCACCAAGTAGTTGTGTGCCGAAATTTTACTTGCCAAGCAGTTAGCCTAGCATCTTATCTTTCTTAGTTTTAATTGGGTAACATTGATTAATTTTTCCAGTTATTAAAGTATTCCAGCTGCATAGAGATTTTATATTAATTTGTATATTGTTTTTACATGCAAAAAAATATAAGGTTACAACTTAGCAGAGTAAGGTAAAAAGTTATTTGTTCACGTCTCATTGCACGAAGTTGGGACGTTTACACGCTTCACACCTGAACAGATTTAGAGAAAAAGCTCAAATATCATGTATATTTATTCCATTAAGAAACTGAAAATATTGAGTTGTACTTTGTTTCTCTGTCTTTTATTATTTCAAAAATTAACGATGCTATCGTGATGAAAAAAAAAAGTACGAAAAGTTAGCATCAGTGAAAACCATGTCGACCGGTTTCGCCGATTCTCTCCAGCATCATCAGGAAAAAAAAAATAATAGTTAAAAAGCTGTGCTTCAAACTTGTTGACTAACTGCTAAAATCGCACTGGGCAGGATTTTATACTTGAGAGCTATTTATAGCTAGTAGCACAGCCGGATGGTACAGTCAGTGGATGCGTGCTTACGGTTATCCCTCTAAAGGCTAAGTTTCCGTTTCTCTCAGATTTTTGGAGATGGTCTTAAATTGTAGTCTTCCGACTACCGTCTCATAGTCGCGGCGCCGCGCTCTTAGGTCCAAAAATCACTGGTCTCTTCTTTACTTAGAAACCTAATTGTTACGGAACGGGACTCGTGAGGTCCGGTGGTCCTTAAAGGGTTAAATTACCTGAGCGTAGGACTAAAGTTAGGTCCATGGCTGCCGTACAGTCAGCACAAGTTTAGAAAGCGGTAGTGTCTACAAAAAGTTTCAGGACTTTGCCTTCACCAGTCGCTTGAGTGTTCAAGTAAGGTTTGTGTTGCTGGATAAATTGCGATTTAGTAATTTGGAGCCTACTGTTGTCTCGTTCCTAATGAAATATTTATGGTTGGTGTTTGATGAGCTGCCATGTGAAGGTTGCATCAGGGTAATTCTATACCGCCATATGTAGTAATCTAAGGGATAGTGGGGTGGTCGTGGTTGGGGTTCGCAGTCTCCAAATCTGCAATAGAGCATTGTATGCGTAAATAAAATCTGGTTTGTTTAAAATATGATTTTGGAAGATATTGACTGTTTCGTGAAAATGAGTTGCTTATTGTGTCACTGTCGTACAATATGAGTAGTTGCAGTTTGACTTTACGGTTAGTTCAGCGGGTGCTGATTATTGCTATAGTTTTGAGGATACGTTCGTCTGTTTTGTAGCTGGAGGAACATTGATTCTTGTAATGGACTGTAAGTTTGTTAGGCTGGTCTATTTATTTGCTGGCAGGAGAGCGGAGAAAACAGTGTATTAGGGAAGCTGTTGTTACCAATGGCTTACTTAAGGCGTTGTATTGTTTGACAAAAAGTTTGACACTTGAATGAAGTCTGTTTTGTAGCATTGTGGGCATTCACTACTCTAGGATCATTCATCTAACTCAATTCGTCTAAAACAATTTTATCTAATGGTAAATTCGTCTAAGGAACAATTCATCTAATCGCAATTCGTCTAATGTCAAGTTCATCTAAGGAATAAGCCATCTAAGTTGCATTAGAGGTTGAATATAAGAAAATATTTCTTTATACCTACTACTTTTAACCAAAAGCCAACGGCAGCGAAACACTGCGAGCAGCAAAAACAGCCTAATGCAGATAGCACAGGCAGCGACAGCAAAAACAGAAGCAGCGTTTCGCTGCCTAGTGCGGACGTAGTCTAAAGCACGGCTTTTCGACTAGTTTTTCTCTTTTCTAGCCTGACAATGATGGAAAGAATCGGAAAATACTGTAGGTAATTTGTAACGTTAGCCAACTTTTCGATTTTTTCATAACGATATCATACTAGTTAACGTTATGGAAGTTAAACAGATAGACAAGTACGTGAAGTACATGGTAAACGATTTCATGAGATTTGTTTGAGAGAAGGTTTGTTCCCTAAGTAAATATATATTTATATGGTATCTATGTGCGTGTAGTTTATGGAAAGGAATATATATATATAGATATGTGTGGAAATTCGACCATCAAGTTAACATACGTCGAAATTGACAAAGTAAAACCCAAAAATGTTCACGATCCGTACATTACCAAGTAGCTTTTAGTTCCCAAGTGCTCAGCTATATTGTTTAACAGACGTTTGAAGCGTAGAGAAAAGAAGAAAAGAAGGTTTGTCCATTTTAGCAGACGTGAAACTGAAAACACTCATCTCCGTTGCTCATTTAAGCTGACAGTTGACGAGGATCCTTGAAAAGGGTAATGTAGTAACGAAATTGTGGTTAATGATGCAGTAAGAACACAAATCCTTTGGCGTTGTTTTTGTCAGCCAGGTACATTAATAACAATATATTTTCTTGTTTTTCACTAGTCAAATTAGATTTCGAAAAGATAGTATTTAAATTTCTGAAACAAAGCTGCTATTAGACATTTGGATTCCTTTGCTAAATTTATTACCAGCAGAAAGGCTCTATTTTTCGGTAATTGGGCATCACTGGAAGGGAATGACTATAAGTTTGCTGTAGTGGAATTAGTATAGATCGTTTTTATTGTGTTAAAGGTCAGACTGTAGCTATGTTGTAGGTGCAACGCTACATCCTAATAGGACAATTGTGTTCTCTAGCGTGAACACTTAAAGAGGTGCTAATATAAATTCTATGTCGCTTTTTTTGTGGGCGAGGATAGTAGCATATATAAATCACATATATATTAATGCGCAATCTTCCCTTACTGTCCCATTCGACACCTTTTTGGTTCCAGTGTAGTATGTGATCTATCCCTTCAGAATATGCGATAGGATAGGCTACCATCAGTGGCGGCTTCTGCCCTGTTTTAGGTAGAGCCCGCGGTATATTTTTTTTGAAGCTATTAAGTGGAAAAGCTATTTCCTATACTGAATTCAAGTATTATTACATTCAAGACTTGAATTCAGCATTGAAAATAGCTTCTTCATCTAATGGCTTCCAAAAAAATACTCCGGGCCCACCTAAAACAGGGCACGAGTCGCCACTGGTTACAATAGGTTAGGTTATTCGAGGATTGCTTAGTCGACGCTCAGATCAGTTAGAATAGGTGCCTAACCTAAGACAATTATAGGCGCACAATGTTATATCTTGTCTTAGGCACGCCGCATGCTTTACCGACGCTCTTATTTTTACCATAAAATCAACTTTAGCGTTTGTGAGATTGTGCGCCAAATTCAATTTTTCGACACTTCACTTGTTCGAAACTTCACGCAGGTGGAATGGCTTCGACCTGATGAATTAAGTTCCTGGTATGACCTTCAATAGATTACTCTTGAAACTTCCAGAAGCTCCATCTTGCTCTAGCAAAGGGAGTTTTCAGCCAGCTCAACGTAATCGCGTTGCTTTTACACGTTTCAAAATGACGAATCCAATGCTTCTGTCTGTAATTTCGGGCAAGGCAAGCCTTGAAAGCTTAGTTTTGGCGCCCTGTTGAACATACCAAAACTCCCGTAAGGCATGAAACTATATTGACGAAGTAGCTCAATCTTATTTGCACAAGACAGTGCTGACTCGCTGAAAAACTTTTTTTCCAGTAGAATAATAAGACGACAAAGAATCTTTGAACCAAATTAACACAAGCTGGCACGAAATGAAGGCGTACTCGTTCGAGCACACCGAGACGTTAAGTTTAATCGAGATTTATCGTATTCGCATAAAAATTGTGGTAATTCCATATTCGATTATCCACATCAATTTGGTTTCCAAGCAGAATGAATTTTTTGGCCGAATTTGATTATTTAGCAATGAACTTTCAGTTGGAAAGTGCCGAATGCTAGCGAAACGAACGATCTTAAAAGGTCATTAGTTTAAATTATTGTCTAGGTGTGACCAAAGAAATGCACTATAGACTGATGTTGATTGGCATTTTCAGAGCGACGTTCGACTTCTGCCAAGCACAGGGGCAACAGCTTGCGCCTTATCCTCAGACTCCGAGGGTAAGTGAAGTGCAGATGAAGGTGTTCTCAAAAGAGTGCTACCCCTGCGAATTTTATTGCTGAGTGTCTAAGACACTGTCTAATGCCTAACATCATTATCGCTTTTATGATTTTTTAGTCATGTAAAAAAAAAAATACAGTTTTAATTTCAGCGTGTGCTGCTAGTATATATACGTCAGTATTGAACTAACTCAGAAGTTAACTAACGTTAATCACATCTTTAATAATTATGTACAGGCTAGAGCTGCACTCCAAGACCCCAGTCCTTCACCAAGCAACGCAAAGCTTAAAAAAAGCAGAACTATTAAGAGACAGACGAACAAATAAACAGTCTAACGCATCATCGCCAATGTTTATTGATTCGTTTCTCGTGATATTTTTAACAGTTCCTGAAACTTTTGTGAAGACCCTTCAAACTATTTTCGTTATGGTGCTAACAAACAGAATTACAGACGGATAAGCAATCCCTGGCTACGACGTAACCTCGTTAGCGGATGCTAAACTTGGTGAAATACCACCGAACGTCGACAGTTAATAGAAAATTTATGCACTTATTTGTCCGGCTAAATTTACTCTCGGTTGTTTGCTTTCCAGGACCTGGCGATTCTCTCGATCCGCAAAGGGGAAAGTTTCTACGTGGACCTGCAGAGGCGACTGTCGGACAACGCCTACGTGGTGGTGAGCACCCAAGAGGTGGTGTCGGGCATGACCTTCCATGGATGGTACCCTGGCAACCCTAATGGTAACCCGCAGGACCCCTGCTTGGCACTGACAGCGGTACCTACCGTCTACTACGACTATGGTTGTCAGAAGGACGATGGTACCATCCAAATTATCTGCGCCGTGTGAACTGATTATTGCCGCATGTAACTGCTACTACCCCCATTCCAGTCAGGAAGCAAAAAAAGTAACGGGAGGACTCACAAGAAACTAGCATCAACAAGAGACGTCATCAATGACGTCAGCATCGACGAACGGTGCAGCTGAACAGCCTATGAGCATTTTCATGAATTTCGGTAGAAAAATAGTCGTCACTCGAAAATTTCTTGACTTAAGCTCATAAATAAATGTGGAAAACAAATACATATTGAACAAGAAACAGTTACAATAGAAAATTGCAATGGGGGCTGGTGGAAATATTCACACTGCGAGAGACAAAATCTGGGTCGGCATGACGTACTAATTTAACTAGTTCTTTGAAGTAAAGCCTAATTTACACTTCACAGTGCTCTTCGCAACACATATTTAAACATATCACCGTATTTATTCGATTTGATTCATTCTATCTCCCGCTTCTGACTGGCCAGCTACCTGAGCCGCACCCATGCACTAAACACACTAAACACAAAGTACACAAAGTCTGAGCGATAACTGTTCCTGTGGTTTCTCTCGTTTCAAGAATATAACACTGCACATATTTTTGGTTAGAATTAAAAGCCTAACCTGCGAAGACCAGCGGTCCAATTTTCAAATATATACTTCGACTAGTCATTGTGACGTCATTCGCCGAGATGCGGTCACAGCTAAGCTTCTAACTGTCTATCGAGTCATTCCGTTGCACTTTTTACCTCCTGATTAGGGTAATCTGCATCACGTGAACTGATAATTACCAGGTAAATCTACTTCGACACCATTCGGATTATCTAGGTTTTGTGAAATGATTATTGCTAGACGAAGCTATTTCTTCACCAATCGGGTTATTTCCGTCTCGTAATATGACTATTGGTTGATGAAGCCGCCGGTGTTACACCTTTCGGATTATCTGCATCTTATGAACTAAATATTGCGAGATGAAGCTGCTTCTGCACCAGTCAGGTTATCTGCATCGTGTGTATTAATAATTGCGAGATGAAACTGCTGCTACACCATTCGGGTTACCTGCATCGTGTGAATTAATAATTGCGAGATGAAACTGCTTTTACCCAACCCGAGTTTTCTGCATCGCGTGAATTGATTAATGCGAGATGAAGCTGCTTCTACACCATTTGGGTTATCTGCATCGTGTGAATTGATTATTGTGAGATGAAACTGCTGCTACAGCATTGGGTTATCTCCATCGTGTGGATTGATTATTGCCAGATGAAGCTGCTTCTACACCATTCGGGTTATCTTCATCGTGTGAATTATTTATAGCGAGATGAAACTGCTGCTACACCATCCGAGTTATCTGCATCGTGTGAATTGATTATTGCCAAATGAAGCTGTTTCTACACCATTTGGGTTATCTGCATCGTATGAACTTATTGCGAGATAAAGCTACTTCGAAACCATTCGGGTTTCTGCATCCTGTGAATTGATTATAGCGAGATGAAGCTGCTTCTACACCATTCGAGTTATCTGCATCGTGTGAATACATTATTGCGAGATGAAGCTGCTTCTACACCATTGGGGTTATTTGCTTTGTGTGAATTGATTATTGCGAGATGAAGCTGCTTCTACACCATTCGAGTTATCTGCATCGTGTGAATTGACTATTGCAAGATGAAGCTGCTTCTACACCATTTGGGTTATCTGCATCGTGAGAATTTTACTATTACGAGATGAAACTGCTGCTACACCATCCGATTTATCTGGACAGTTTGAACAATTTTTCCAAATGAACCGGCTGCTGCACAATTCGGGTTTTGAGTGCTGTGTGAATTTATTGTTTTAGACAACAAGAAGCCGGATGCTATCACCGGTGTTATTTCTCCTGTGTGAATTCAGCATCTTAGTTTACCAGAAGGATGCCGCACTCGGTAGCTCATGTTCGTTCCTCCTATGTTATGGGGAGTAACGCCTCCATGAGGATTCTCCAGGTTACCTTATCCATTAGCTAGGCCGTCGGGACGTCTGTGTTTCGTGCCTACTTTGCGTCCTTCGAAATTCGTTTTCCTATTGATTTTACATTCATCTGTTCTTCCTCTTGTTTTCCTACTTGCTTTTCTCATGCACGTTGATCCTTAGTGAGAATACCTTTGTGCATGGGTTCCTCGTATCTATTGCCATACGCACGTTTTTCAATGCGGCGAATCTCAAGCTATTGGGGGTATTAGCGCCCATTGTCATACTATATGCCTCTTCTTTCTTACTCTCTGATACTGCCTCTGGTGTGGAAACGGAGACTCGAACTTCTGAATAAGAATAATAGATGCTGCACCCTCCCATCTTGCTTTGACAGAATGAATTTATTATCTTAGCCAGTCAGTAGGACGATGCTATCATCCATGTTCTTTGTAGATATTTAGGTTATTCTTCTTTTTTTTTACGAAAAGGGTGTTGCTGCTGCCCAGGTTATTTACGCAACATTGATTTTTTCCAAAAGGACTATAGTACCATCTAATTCTTTAGACAGCATACATTTGCAACATTATCGTAGCTTGCTAGAACGACGATGCTATCATATAGGTCACTTATGCTTCATGAATCAATTAACGATCAGAGGGCCGGTGATATCACCCATCTAATCGTTCAAAATAAACTACGGCCTACTTTTACAGTCTTACAGACGCAGATTTTTTTTTTTTTAATTCAGGACTGTGTATAACCCCTACTCTCTCGAAATAAAGTTTCATCATTAATAAACAACGCTGCAATACAGCGTATGCTCGTCAACCAATCAAAGCGGCCGCTCGAGTTACAACGGCGTCACGTGACACTGCTGAACAGGCCAGCTTGCGCGCAGATGCGAGCAGCCGAGCACGATAGTACCTCATTACATGAAGCTTAACCTCGACATTACCAAAAACTCCATTCATTTGAAATGATTAATAACAACGTCCAGGAAACAAACATGGACAATAATTCGATCCATAGCCGGGTGGCGCTATCGTCGTTCACGACCGCTTTGTGTACGTGTTTGTGTACGCAGATCGTGTGCGTGTTCAAGTTGGCGCACCACGCTGCTCGCTGTATCGCTGATTAAAGTTAGGTTACGTAAGGTTAGGTTAGGAGGGGTTTGGTAAGGTTAGGTTAGGTAACGTTAGGTAAGGATAGAAAGGTTAGGTTGGGTTAGGTTAGTTAAGGTTAGGATAGAAAGTTAGGTAAGGAGGTTAGGTAAGGGTAGATTAGGTTAGGCTAGATTAGGTTAGCTTAGGTAGTGTTTATTTTAGTGGTGACGCGCGCAGGAAAGCATACGTGAACTCAAAGTGGTCGTGAACGACGATAGTGCAGCCAACCGGGTAACCTTAGCAATACTCAAAAATGGCAGGCACAGTCTTCTTGTCGGATTCGAATCAGACATAGAAGGAACAGCTAGAGAAACCCAACAAGGACCTATCCTTATACTAATCGCAACCATTCAACAACTGCACATTTACATGCACTACGGCGATTATCATACACAACTTAGGAAACTTCAATTGAAACTAGGCGATAGAGATGACAGAAATTGCAGAAAACAATCATAACACTGATAGATAGGGTCGAGCGCACATTTCCCTATACTACTGTACTACTTACGCACAGCTCCGCACATCGCAAGCCGGGGTAATCTTCTTGGAACAGATACTCCTGGTGAAACGGGGACATGAAGCACCGCCACTGCTAGTAAATGCAGCAACACCATAATTAGAAGAATTCAGCACCACCATCACTAGAAAAATGCGGCATCGCCAGTTGAATGCAGCACCGCAGTCGCTAGTAAAAGTCATCACCCGCCATCTATAGTAAAATGCAGCACTGCCACATCTAGTAAAATTGCTAAGTAGAGCATATCAGAAACAAGGTAAAAATTGCGTCGTTGCTGCTAGCACGGCTCATGGTAATTAACTTTTTACCGTATCAATTCTTTCTTTAATCTTTACAGTTTGTTAGGGATAACATGCAAACACTGGGAACTGCTGCACGATTATACTCGGGTTAGTTCGTTAATGGAGTTTAGATTAGCACTGATATATTTAGTTTACGTATACGTATCATGGCTTGTCAGCCGTGTACTGCCCGTACATGTCTAGAAAAATTAAGAGTGATTATTTTGCACAGCATAAAAACCAAAATATACATTTACTCGCTTCAGTGGACTTCTGATTATTCCAACGATCTTAGTTTATTATTAGCTAGCATAACCATGGTGAAGTGCTTGAGAGTCCTTTTATTTCAATAGCACAGCTTCAGCGGAATATGGATAAACTTATCTTAACTTTTGACTTGTTAACCGTTACTGACGACATATGTATGCCAATTCTTTGAGTTGCGTTTCTCACAGCACATTCAACCCCATTCATTCGCGTGAAGTATTCCCATAATTAAGCGAGCATCTCAATATGTTGATGCTTGTCTTTTTTGCCTCTCTTTGGTAATAATAACAACGACTTGAAATGCTATTCGATTTTGTTTGAAGGGATGATACACGGAAGTCAAAAGAACGGGTTTCCTCATCTCCACGTCCGAATGCGCTGCTGTGCCTATTTAATTAGCACAAAAATGTAAAGAACTTGACGTAGAATACCCTCCACATATGAAAAATATCCAAAACTTTACTAACAACACATGTTGAGCCCACTTAATAGACAACTAACATTTTATATTTTTTGGTATTCTCAAGGCTGTTCCTATGAAGGCCCAACAATGAATTCGGATGATTAGCTGAGAAAATTCATTCATTTGACGGTAATGTCAACCCATCCATAGGTGTGTTTTCACTGACCGGCTAAATGCAATACTAACGTCTGGTAGTGACACTAAACAGGGGACCCAGCCAAAAAATTAGGGTCCCGCAGAAGCTAAAACCCTGATTCAGCTTCTAGGCAGAGCGTTATAGCGGCCTTAAATTTGGTTGGAGGAACTAAGAAGAGAAATTTTGTGTGGTATTTCGTGAAATGTCAAACTTTACTCAAACACTTGATACCAATAAACTCATGATAAAGGAGATTGCAAGCATTTATAATTCATTTAGATGTAGGGAGATTATTGGTCTCTAACCGTGTTGCGTCTGCAATAGATTGTACGGGTCTACATTTAAGTCAGTTATGAATTTCTTGAAATATATGTAGAGTCGTATACTCGTACATATATACTCTTTGAGTATATATGTCGGTGTGTGTAGGTATGTGTATGAGTGAGTAAAACAGGTTCGTGCAGTGTTGGGTAGGCTGTGCTTACCCGGAATAAAATATACTAGTCGTTACATTTTTCTTTTACCACAAAATATGAAAATAACCCTACATAGTTATGATGGTTTGAATAATTTTAAGCGGTAAAATCCTTCAGCGTTTTAGCGTTTTGTTATATGTATACGCAAAGTTTCTATAACGGCAGGGACACGTGCGTTACACACAGCAGTTGTAGGAGACTGGACCCGTTGTAGCTTTTAAGCCAGTTAGGGATTTTTTCCGGTTTGCTTTAAAAATTTCCACAGACCAACCTAATTAATCTACATATACCTATTTAAAAAATATTCTCCGAATGAAGAAACATTATAAAATGATGCGGATTTCAATAATATTTACTTATAAAAGCGTTCTCAAAAAAGTTTAGTGGATTTTGTATATATTGTGATGGATGCTACAGAAGCCTGAAGAATAAATATAACGTTCGGTCATCCAGATGAGAGAATTGAGAGTATCCAGATGAATTAAAAGCATCTTTGTTTGCTTGTTTGTTTCTGGCTCTAAGAAAAAAAAAACAACTGGTTTATGTCTTCCAAATTTCACAATCCACTTTGACATTGCTCTGAAGATCTAGAAACGCTTATAAATGCATAGAAATTTTCTTTTACTTAATTTGTGATCCCAAATGTATTTCTACTTCAAATCGTGTTTTCTCATCTGTAGGGCCAAAGCTCTATTAAACCAGCGTCTCTCTTAACAGAGAATAAAGCCATTTTCAGGAACTCCTTATAACATTTAGGCATTGTACCAGTGAAATAAACTCAACAGACCAAATGCTAATTGTCAAGTAGTACGAATGAATATCTCAGGGCATTGTGCCTTTGATATGTTAGACACAGAGTCCATATGAGAAATATATAAATTTATCATCATCATGTATGCAAAATAAATGACAATAATAATTATAATATTAGCTGGACTGCCAACGTTACGAAGACCAAGGCTTACTGGACGCTGTCTTACAGAGGAAGTCGGAGTATTTCGACTTTCCCACGAGCGTCACAACGCGGGAATAAGTCCAAAGGAAACGGAGTGTGCAAATATGGGTGACGGTATGTGGACGGGCGGTGACATGCAACAAAAGAACGTCAAGTCCGACTATTGATCTCGGTGTTTGTTGCAAATTGCCGGCTTCATTGATACATTTATTTATTACCGGTTAAGTACTGATTCAAAGTACTGTATCTGTGGAGAGCTTTGAACACTGATCCGGAATAGCCCCAAGGGCGAAATAATGTTGCCACACTGTACACACAAGTATGATAAAAGATACTAATAATGCTAAAAAATGTGCAGTTACTGCAACTAGTATAGTCATACTAATTTACTGCAAAAACATATAAAGGAGCAATACTGAATAATACTATTGACTAGCGGAAAACAATAATTAACTGGCAATCATCAGTCGTAATGCCTTTAAATGTAATCACCAGGTAACCATAAGATTGCTAAGTCAATAACATTAATGTAACGTATTTTAAAGCGTTTTAGCCTCTAGCTGTAGAGGCTAAACAGCCGTTATAGCATTTCAATAAATAATTTTTGTCTGTTATCGGTGACCGCCGTTCAGCCCGCTGTACACGAGAGTCGAAACATGAAAAAGTTTCATGTTCTTAGAACAAAAGATTCTGTGGCTGTGACTACAACTTAACCTGTTGGAGTATCGCTTTAAAATATACGGCGTTGCGAATTAAAACTCGTTTCAAACTAAGAGAGATATTTGACACCGTGCATTTGGAACCTGCCGTAGTGAAATGACTACAGGAGCGGCTCAAATATTTAGCAATTTTTTCACTTTGCATGTAGTACTTCGCAAGCCGAAGCCGTCCCCGTGGTAACGTAATCGGACGAGCTAGGGGAAACGTTCCCGCGCTTCAACTCTCGCTTACAGCGGGCTTTAGCTTTGCCTGGGCGCTGAAAGTGTTTTGATAATGCCTATCCCAGGCTATTTATATATAACTATATGCACGCAAGTATACAGTAAAAGTATTAAATAGTTGCTCTTTGGGAGAAACCGCTAGAAACTTTCTTGACCATTGAGAAATAGTAATTGGATGTTAGTCTATTGATTTTATGATAGAGCCTATAATTTCAGAGTTTTGCATAGCAATCACGGTGGCAGTAATGATTATGAAAATTCTCTTAAAGTTTATAGATGGATGCTCTACTAAATACAAATTGTTGAAAAATGACAGGTAGGTTATTAAGAAACGACCCGGAGATAGAGAATTTTCTTAATAAATAGAAAAGACTATCGCATATTCGAAAATTTAAGGTTGACATGAAAAGTTCAGGTATGTATAATCATATGCAAAACAGTGAGACAACTCAGCGTCGATAAAAAAAATAACCAGATTTGTGCTAAAGATATATCATGCAAACGCTTGTGATTTTTTTTTTTTCGTTGCAGCATGAGGTCACTCCACTGCAGTGTCAACTTAACAAAATAAGCACCTGTCACATCAAATCCAGTACAGCTATTATTGCTCAGCAGTCTGCATAAGTGAAACCAAACATCCACTCGTTAATTAGCTTTCATCATTACTGGTACGGCAAATATACCATCCATCATCAGGTCAACGAATTTTCATTGCACGAGTTTAGCGAAAAAATTATAGATTGGTACGCTCAATATGAATTAAAGGCATCGTAAGTGCAACACTAATTCACTGATATAGGTACAGTACGTATTCTGATACAGACGAGAAAGGCCAGAAGTTGTGCGTTGTCTCTGGAAAATTCATTAGGAGACTGTTGAAGCAGAAATTGAACAGGGAAGCTTCTTAAAGGTAAGGTTTTGATCTAAAGAAAGGGTAGGCACATCACCATCAAACACGCCAGGTGGGTATTGCGCGACATTCTTCGGCCTTCTCGTTACCTTCGCCAAGGAGGTTATGTTTTCGTCGAGCTTATCCGTTTGTGAGTCTGTCGGCCAGTTTGTTTGTCTGTCTGTCACCAAGATAACTGAAAAAGTTATGGACGGATTTCAACAAAATTTACAAGGACTGTTAGGTATGTTAAGAGGAACAGACGAATAACTTTTGAAGATCCGTTCATTCGTTTGTTTGCATTACGGTTCTTAATTTTTTTAACTCAAAAAGTTAAAAACGGATTTTTATGAAATTTGCATGAGTTGTTAGGTATGATGATATTTAATAGTATAATATGAATAAATTACTTTGGAAATTAATCTAGAATGTTCACGAAACGTCTCGAAACAAATGCAATGCAAACAAACCATAGCCCGTGCAACCATTACCTCTCTATACCTCGTTGAAGTCGCGCACACTCTCACTACAATACCCAAAGTTACAGAAGTCCCTGAAGCTACTCGTAAACGGATAATTCAACTTCGTATTGAGGGATTAACTTATACAGTAATAGCAGAACGTGTCAATGTTCCCTTTTCAACGGTTGGAGCAATAGTCCGCAAGCATCAAGTGACTTTGGGCGGTCTCCAACCTACCAAGAGCTGGAGCTCCGCGTAAGATCATGGGTCGTCCTCGGCGCTACATGCTACGTAAGGGGACTAATGACCCCATGATAACTCGTGCTGACCTTCAGAGTGAACTGGCGTCTCAGGGACTGCATGTCAGCAAGAAAACTATTGCTAGGGAATTGAACCGTACTGGCATTCATTCTTACACTCATCACAAAACTCTTCTTCTTACAGCAAAACATGTCAAGAGCCGCTTAACATTTGCTAAAGACCACCTGGACAAAGGAAATGAGGTTTGGAAAGCTATTATATGGTCTGACGAAACTAAAATAGAACTTTTTGGCCGAAACGAAGCTCGGCTTGTATGTAGGAAACGTGGTACTGGCTATGACCATAAGAACACCATCCCCACCGTGAAACATGGAGGGGCAGCATCATCTTGTGGGGTTGCTTTACTGCCCATGGTGTTGGGCAGGGACGCCCTGAGACGCCCATGTTGTTGGCGGCATATCAGGCATGGCGGCGTTCGCGTGACCACACGTTGTGGCAGACCTATGTTGATCGTAGGGCCGAGGCTAAGCGTGTGTATGGGGAGGCTCAGCAGCGTCTGAGACAGCGTTCCAGGGAG
>LQNS02278089.1:16092856-16106541 GCA_001587735.2 Parhyale hawaiensis | reverse complement strand
ATTTTCAATGAGGTTGAAGGGTTCACAAGCCCTACGTGCATTACTGAGCATTTGTCGACATTACAGTTCGTTTGCCACGTTGCGCTCCATTCCAAGAGGTGGTCAAGGTCTTGTTGGAGCTCGGCTCTTTTCGTGGCAGGATGACTTAGTTTTGCATCATCTGCAAATTTACTGATTCACTACGGGTGCTAAGATCCAGATCATTGATGTAAATTGAGAACAGAAGTGGGCCAAGCACGCTACTTTGTGGAACCCCTGATGATACCTGCCTCCAGTCGGTCGTTTCTAATTCAAGCTTCACCTCACTTCACTTAGATTGATCAGTTTAATATTCAACGCATTAAAATATTATACACTGGTGCTTCGATCGTCATCCAGGGTGCCCGAAAGCTCTTCTTGGTGGCAACTCTCATATCCTTCGCATTTATATCAGTAACGTAATTTGGGAACTTAAAATTATCACTTTATGAATCAGAGTACCAAAACAGTAATAAGCTGATTCATCTTCATCCATGGGTGCTCCAAACGTCGTCTAGATTGCAACTTTAGTTTCGAACATAGCATGGACTTTCGGACTTTGCAACACAGTAATCTGCCCCCTTCACGCGACTCAGTGCACGCAACAACCCAGTTGAGAGGAGAATCTTCCTTTGGATTATGCGCCTGACACTTCAAGCAGAGCGCAATATGTTCTGGAGCGAGCACCAGCGTTCCTTTTCTAATTAAACGGAACTCATTACCGTTCATAGACCCTCCTGCATTAAACAAAGCTGTGCCTACTGAGTGGCAACTAGTATCTGCTGAAATACGGTCGTTGAGCAGTTGAAAGATGACCCTCGACCCTATCAACCAAGAAGGTGGGACCAATGTGGGCTCTATATGTGTTGTTGCTACAGTGATCCAAGGTTGTGCTGTATCATTTCGGTCCCTCGTCTTTTTCTACAACCTGGCCTAAGATGGTGGTCAGATAATTTTTAGCTGGACCTAACGTGGCTAACACATGGTACTTATCCCATAGCTGTCACATGGTAGCCACGTGACAAATGCCACGTTAAAATGTGAAAAGTGCGCCATTTGGGTAGTACTATCTGTTCGTGGGGGCCTGAGCGTGAAGTTTTAATAATAACATAATACCTAGAGAAACATTCGTGAGAATTGGACCATGAAGAAGATTGAAAGAAACGAGAGCTTTCGTTGACGTTATGATTTTCCACAGTGTCTCAGTGACGGAGTTCACCCCTTTGGGTTATTACTTGCAGAATCGGTAGACATGAAATATAAATATCTAATAGGTTGATAATACAGGGCAAGCCCAGCCCCAGGCAGCAAACTGCTCGAACTCCTCAGTCACCTCCACTTGACTCAGCACGTTGATGAACCCACGAGATACGGTAATATTCTAGATGTTGTTCTCTCCACTCCTGGTTGTGAAATTGTTGACCTAGCCATCCTAGACCGGCTTGGAGACCACAACATGATTGAATTTACGCTCATAAGTGGCGAAGAATTCACCTCTAATACTAGTCGTCTTAAGCTGCCAGACTATTTATCGACGAGCGGATTTTCAGGGAATGGCAACAGAAATTGGAAAAATTGACTTCGAAACCCCTATGGGAGAGGCCAGTGTTGTATAATGCTCACATATTTTGAAGACGAGCATCCTGAGAGCAGCTGAATTACACATCCCAAATAAACGAGTTCGTATCAGTAATGATCCCCTCTGAATGAACCTGGCAGTCAATTGCTGCATTGCAAAGCTACAAGTGCGTTACAAAGTTTGGAAGCGTAATCCAACGGAGGAGAACAGGTCCAGTCACATAAGGGCATGTCGGGATGTAAAGAAAATAGTCTGGCCCACAAAAAGCGAAAAAGAAGTTTCCGTAGCCGCTATGGTAAAACGCAACCCAAAGCCATTCTATAAATATGTAAATGAAAGAAGACTCAAAAAAGAAACCACTGGTCTGCTCAAAAGACCTGACGGTGAAATCACCAATGACCTAAGAGATAAAGCCACAATGCTGAACGACTATTTCACCTTCGTATTTACTATTGAAAATGTTGCGAATATCCCTGAAACAGCACCGATGCAAGGTGCTTGGGAAGGTTGTGGTGCCTGAGGAGGTCGAGCAGTTTACTGCCTGGGGCTGGGCTTTCCCTGTATTATCAACTTATTAGACATTTATATTATATGTCTAGCGATTATGCAATCAAAATAATAACCAACAGGGGCGAACTCCGTCACTAAGTAACGGTGGAAAATCATAACGTCAACGAAGCTCTCGTTTCTTTCAATCTGCTTCATGGTCCAATTCTCACGAACGTTTCTCTAGGTATTTTGTAATTATTATTAAAACTTCATGCTCGGGCTCCCACGGGCAGATAGTACGACCCAAATGACGCACTTTACAACACCGGAGAGCCCGAAACGCTGCTAAAGGAAATCCAACAAAAAGCCATCAACAGCTGACTTAAACGCTTGCAGGCCAATACAACTGAAAGCCGATGCCGGCAATAAAATTCAAACTTAACAAACCAAGGCACGAAGCACCGACTGAACTGATTAGTTCGGTACCTAGCCTTCTCTAACGTGAAAGAGTGGGTGCCGACCGCAGGACGTGTGATTTTCCTGATGACCTCGAGAGCAGGGACAGAAGATTACAACCAATACCCCTCCTTGTTTTACACCTTATAAAACATACGGAGTTCAGCCACCCCGCTCCTGTCGGACAGGTTCACGGGATCATTATCCGCACACAGCCTGCTGGCTGAAAAAACAAGTCGGTCCGACAGACGCAAATGACTGTCAGTGGCTGAAGCCCAGACCGGCGAGTAATACTCCAACACAGGCAGCAAAAATGTATAAAAGCATCTGCGGACCACCTGAGTGTCACCAAACAGAATTCACCTTACGCAGGAGCCCAATCTTCCTAGAAGCACGTGGAACCAATTACCTAATGTGCGGCTCAAAAGTAAGCTTCTCATCAATGACAACACCAAGAATCTCCAAGACGCAAGACTCCTGAAGCAAGTGTCATCTATCTCCAGATGTGACTGCTGCGGTAAAAGTGTCCGAGACCGACTGAAAATCATAGACTTGGTGTTACTGGCATTCAGCTTCATACTCCGGGCCGAGCACAAAGCTCTAATGCGTGACAGATCCCTATTAAGAAACTGGGCGATAACATTATGCATGAGGGGAGCAGGTTTCACCGCTATCAAAGTGGAATCGTCGACATAGTTTATTATCGTGTTTTCCAGAGAAAAGAGAACGTCACTATTGTCCAGAACGAGCAATAGCGGACCAAGTACGCTACCCTGGGGGATACCAGACGCTAATGCGACTGAGGCACTGAAAACACTGTCAATAGACACACTCTGCGTTCGCTCAGAAACAAAATCGCGAATGATTGACAGAACCCTAACGCCCACACCAAACGACTCCAGCTTGTATAATAGACCCCTGTGGATGACCCTATCAGACGCCGCGCTAAACTCCAACGGTACAAGGTGTGTCTCAGATCCACAATAAAGCACAGACTGTAAATGGTGTGACACCGACAACAATGCGTCACAACAACCCATCCAGTTCTGTACGCAAACTGACCAACAGGCAGCAAACCCGTAACCTCAGCAAAACGACTAACCATACAAGCGACCAATATCTCGAACACTTTCAGCCTCAGCGTAGTGGGTCGGTAACTAGTTGGCGACATGGAGCGACACTGGACCCTTAGGAATTCGAGTAATATTCCCAGAACGCAAAGTTGTTGATTTTCTGACTACTGGGCGAATTATGCGATAAAAAAATATTCGCAAAGGAAAGTGTCATCTTACATCTATTCTACCTCTTGGGCGTGCTTCATTTGCCATCGAAAGTTAGGTTCGAAAAAATATTGCACGGCAGGGGCCCTCTGGGAGTTCGGAAGATGAATTGTCGTAAATCTAATGCTTCACAATGGGACGAATAGACCAACCAAACAGGCAAGCTAGCAAGCCGCAGTCAATATTTGTACTAGTCTCTAGTAATGTATTGAAGCGGACATTTTCGAGCTGTAAAGCTAATGGTAGCATTTATCGAAATAATGACTATCTAAATGTGCTAAAGTCCTTATTGCACGTAAACGACTTAAGCTGGTCCTCAGGCAATTATAATTTTTGCTCTGCTGCAAATAACGGACGAAAAAAAAACATTCCTCTAACAGATAATCTTGACGTTCCTTATCTGCACTACGGCTAGGGAGAAGTAAATTTGTTGAACTAACACGTGCTGACATCATTACTCCATGTAAAGCCCGCTGCAGACGACAGTCTTATGTCCTGAGTTTTCACATCACCGCGTACGAATACTTCGTATTTTTCTCGCAAACACGACTGTGTGTCTAGCAAACGTTTCGATAAAAACGTTACAGTCATATCCGCTGGCTCAGTAAGTATCACTAGTGCAGTGTCTTGTGTCTTCAAATTTTTAGCGAATGTCGTCTTAGAAAGTAGTCTCCATGTGTTTGTTGTTTACGCAGACACAACAACGCATTCGATCGCTGTGAAGTAAAAACGCAGGGCAAAAGACTATCGCCTGTAGCGCGCTTACAGAACACAAGTAGGTCATCAAACATGAAACTATAAAAAAAATTTCACCATTTTGTGAACTCGTATATAAAATCTATGCGAGTGGGCATTGCACCTGAAGAGCATAAACACACCATCAGGCGTAATACCCACGTTTTCTCTTTCTTTTTGAGGAGTTAGAGATCGCATGTGTAAGTCAGGAGTCTGTGCAAGAAATTCTCAACCTAGTCAGCATCTACAAGAAATAATTTCCTCAGCTGTTTGAGAAGAAATAGACAAAATGTAAGTTATCATCTATTGTAAAGTGCACAAGGAAATTATGACATATGAAAAACTTATTGCATCGACTGTTTTTAAAGAGAGTAAGTCCATAATTAAATTGTTATTTTACATCAAGCCTACAGACAGGAAATCAGATATCAATAATATATTTTTTGCCTCATCTAAAATTTATCAGAACATCTTTCAATAATAACTGTGTAAAAGGTAGAGGCTAGTCAACAGGAATAAAAAAATTATTTGCTCCTCAGAGAAAAGAGAAAAACCTAAAAAAACGGGCTTCTTTGAAGTGAAACTTAAGTTTGGCTGCAGGTCAAGATGATAACGAGTCCCCAAGTTTTCCTTGCTAACTTGCTAATTTGCCCGAAGTTTGCCGGCAAACTGGACTCCGTCTACGAATTTTTATGAAGTTTCTTAAGGCTAAATTATTCTGCAGCGGGAGCTCGAGACATTAAATCAATATTTTCAGTGCCAGCTATTTTTTATACGCCATTATATCATCACACCGCTATATATCATCGTACAAAATTTGAGTTACGCGACAGGAATTCAGTACTTTTAGTATTTATTTTTTGTTGCATTATGTTTACTGCATCACACTCTATGTATCATACATTGTTTCAATCATGCCACAACAACTTAGTATTTGCAGCCTCTACTTTCTTTTTACTGAATTATATTTGCTTCAGCATACAGGTGTCATCATGTGCTCTATGCATCAAGCGACAATAACTTCAACATCAATTTTGCTGCTTGCGTTTCTTCTGAGTTATTATTGCAACATCAGGCTGGTGTGGAAGCAGAGTATGTCTGTCAGCCCACAACATATGCATAATGATAGCCTTTATTAACGGGTCGAGACAGCGAGGCTTCTGCAAGGATGACTGCAGTCATCCTTACACTGCAGTCATCCTTACACTGCAGTCATCCTTACACTGCAGTCATCCTTACACTGCAGTCATTATTACACTGCAGTCATCCTTACACTGCAGTCATCCTTACACTGCAGTCATCCTTACACTGCACTCATCCTTACACTCCAGTCATCCTTACACTCCAGTCATCCTTACACTCCAGTCATCCTTACACTCCAGTCATCCTTACACTGCAGTCATTCTGCATCTGTGCCGGGGACACAGATGCATTTCTACTCCCTACTGGCTGCTCGGATGTATATAGCTTGCGTGCCGCTACGATAAGTACTTAAAATCGGTAGCATAGATACCGTGGCATAAATGACGTTCGAGTCTCGCATCCTTGCCTCAAGTTGTCTGTGTAAATGCCTAGTGTGTCCCGAAGAGGCTTAATAGATGAAAGCGTCTTGGTGTGTCGTCAGCATTAGAGGCTTTAGCTCAGGAGCTGCAATACTTTTTGATTATCCATCCACTATTATAATGATAACTAGTGGACCTATGCGTGAAGAAATTCACGCAATAATAATAATAAAGTACAGCGATGTGAAAGTTTTGATCCAGTAGCCTTGCACCATATCTGGTCCGGGTGCTTTCCAGTTCTTGGTCTTGCTCAGTTGCTTTTTGAGCTGTTGACAGGTGATTGTAAGGTCTGGATCTGCTGCGACGTTCTTCTCCTCGACGTCGTGGAGCCATTGAAGGTAGATGTCGTTCCAGTGGTCATCGGAGCTCTGGGGGCAATGTCCAAGAATCTCATGACTGTCCTACGAGAGCTGAAGTGCGGCCATCTCCACCCAGGAACCCTCCAGAAAAGCGCTCTGCTGGGAACAGAGCACATCATTCCCAAAGTGCTTTGAGCCTTAGGTCGTGGGAGGATGTGACCCGGCGCCAGAGTGTAGAGCTGAACATCGCTCAACCGATCCAATTTAGGTCGTGAAATCCCCTCGATAATAAAGTATATTAATATACTCTGGCATCAATTACAAAACATACAATTAGGTTGCTGGAAAAGTATATTTAGCCTATAGATAGCCGAAGCTAATCAGGCAAAACAGAAACGTAGCGCTGCTATTCTACACCGCAGCGCACGCAGGCGCTGTCCGCAGGCCCAGCTTATAAGTCTATTAACGCTGAACTACAATATAGTTCCTAGAGCTCGATATATATACGCGAGCATTATGCTAAATGCTGCTAGATGCATCACTGGCGCAGCAAATAATATTTCTTCAACTTCATCTTGAAGTCTTGCTCGGTTTGAGTCTCTCTTATAAACACAGGCAATTCGTTCCAATACGAGATAGACTGGTATAGAAAGCCCTGCTGACTGGTGGAGGTTCGACAATAAACGTTATTAAGTTCCCACGACTGACCCTTCGAGTCAAGTGTCCATGCGAAACTTGGCAAGAATTCACTCAATCCAAAAATAGTGGTGATCACCGCGCATTACTTTGAATAGCTTTACAACTGAAAAGTATCGGTGTACATATTCAAACTTCAGCAAGTAATTCACATAAAAGGCTTGATCAACTGGTTTGCCAGGAAAAAGAGCAGTTGCCCAGCTCTGAGTTGTAGTCTGGCAATTCTCTTAGTGAAAGTTAGGTTTACGTTAACCCATATCGCAACACGTACATCAGTTGGCTATAGAACAAGGAATAATACAATGGCAAAAAAACAGGAGAAGGAACTAGTGTGGACACCCTGCGCAGCACGCCTAGAGACTGAGAGAGATTTGAAACAACCCTTGAATAGTGCTGCTGGAAAGATAATTTGTCATCCAAGTAAATCCCAATAAATTGGATGCTGTTTACAGTTTCCAGCACACTTTTGCGTAACTATATAACTACATCACTGTCTATTTTGCGTTTAGATATTACCACGCATTTTATTTTACTGATATTGAGAGAGAGTCTATTAGCCTGTAGCCAAGTTTAAATCCCACTTAGTTCCCTATTCAGATTCCTAGTAAGTTGACCAAAATTCCTTCGCCAAAACAACAACCCAAAATTCCTACGCTGACGACACAGTTGTGTCGTCAGCGTAGTGCACTAACTAGAGATTGGTTGCAAAATGCATGTCGTTAATGTACAATTCGTTACCTTTAATTATGCCAATACGATTTTTTTCACTTATTTTTCAAGATACGTGTCAACATTCAAAATGTGAATTGTAAGTTAGTGCACAGGTTTGTTGTAACTATAAAAACAACTTGAGAAAGAGAAAACGGAACAATTTCCCACGTTTTGGCAACATTTGCTTATCGCACGGGGTTCTGCTGTTAACCCAGATTATGCAACATCACTCTCTAGTCAGCATGGGCAAGAAATGCGGTTTCAGAAGTGAACAAAAGATCAAAGTGACCTCGTTATTGACTTTTGGTAAGACCACACTCGAAGTTTCCAAGGAAATACAGCGTGATCACCGAACAATTAAGGCTTATGCAATTGAAGGTAAAGTCAACAGGAAAACTCCGGATAGAGCCTCTACGAGGAAATTGACTGCTCGGGATATGCGACATTTGAAGGTTTATATCGCTAGAAAACAACTTTCTACAAGTAAGGCGATATTTGAAGACGCTGGAGCCCCAATACTAAGCAGAAAGACAAGATGTGAGGTTCTGCAGTAGCTAGGGAAAGTGGAAAAGGCAATTAAACGACCACTTCTAGCAAAAACTCATTAAGAAAATAGGGTCAATGGGCTGAGGAGAACATGAACACTGATTCCTCCAATGTCATATTTACTGACGAATGCAGAGCCATTCTTGATGGTCCAGCTGAATCGGCGTCTGGAACAAGTTGATAGAGGTGTTATGTTTTGGACCGGGATAGTAGGTGACACCCTTTTATTGGTGCATTTGAAGTGGCAGGAGTTAAACAATGCAGTAAGGTACTGCTAGTTTCTTGAAGCCAACTTGATTCCATGGCTTGATGAGCAGACTATCGCTCGATAACGCTCTCTCACACCGAGCATGGTACACTGCTAACTGGCTTGCGGATGGAGGATTTAAATCAAAAAGAATTATGACCTGGCAAGCGAATAGCCCCGATTTAAATCCCATTGAGAACCTCTGGGCAATGATGAAAAGGAAAGTCTATGAAGGTGGTCGGCAGTTTTCGAGCAAAGTAATCCTGTGTAATGCAGTAAAAACAGCTGCAAATTCAATTCCGCCATCTGTAATATCAAGCCAGACAAAGTCTGTTGATAATCGCCTTAAAAAATCATGAAAAATGGAGGTTGATGTGTTCAAAATTAACTTATGTTTACCACAACTGAACGCTTATTTCAGTGTTTATTGAATTGTTTTGGTTATAATTTCTTGTTTTTGGACGTTTAATAACAATATTCCTGTTCACTTGTATGTATTTCCTCTTTATGACGTTTTTATTTGCTTGTTGCATAATCTGAGTTAACAGAAAAAATTCGTAAATAAGCAAATTTTATGATAAACTTAACCAATGGCTAAATATTTATTTTACAAGTGCTGTTTACATTGGCAAGATATCCATGCATTTAGTTAATATTGATATTTCAAAATTAGACACTCATTTGAAAAATTAAGTAAAAAATTCTATTTGAATAATCAAAGGTAACGCACTGCATAAGAGAAGCAGCAATGGTCCCAATACAGATCCTTGTGGAACACCCCTGCTAATGAACTTTTTACTAGAAGACACATTACACACAGACACAAATTGCATTCTGTTAGTCAAATATGATCTAAACCATGCCAACATAGGAACTCTCACACCAAGACATTCTAGTCTTTTCAACAAAATGGTATGATCGACAGTGTCGAAAGCCTTACTGAAGTTTAAAAATACAGGAACGAAGTGGTTTCTGTCATCTACGGCATTATATAAATAATCAAAGAATTCTGATATGGCGTCGGTGGTGCTCGATCGCTGTCTGAAACTAAATTGAGACTTTCATAGAGTGGAAAACTCGTTTGTATATCAGGTGCTCGAAAATTTTACTAAGAACCGGTAAAGAAGAAATCGGTCTGTAATTTATCGCCACTTTTGAAAATTGGGATTATTCTCGCACATTTTGAGGGCTCGGGAATCTTTCCAAGAGTGTGAATCATTGAAAAGTCTTGCTAAAGGTGGCGATTAAATATGCGACACCTTTTTAAAAACAAATGTAGGAATTTCATGTGAAGCAGCCCCCTTAGCTTTCAACGATGATATTACTTCAGCAACTTCATCTGGCGAGGTTGGTGGAGCAAACAATGATTGATTGCATGAAATATCGTTTAAATAAGATAATGGGCTTCGATCGGATACAGGGATTTTGCGTTCAAGACTGTCTGCAATGCTCACAAAGTACAGCAAGTGAATCATCCACTCCAGATCCATTTATATTTAGCTCCATTGTATGTTGTTTACGGGTTTTGCTTAGTAACGCGCCCACAATTTTCCTTGTAGCTTGGAGTTATTTTCGAAAACATGAAATTTATGAAGGTAATAAAATCGCTTTGCGTGTCGCAGTTTCCCAGTTAGGGTATTTTTAAAGTTATTATGCACGTTGTAATTTAGAAGCCCGAATTCATTTTGCCTTAAAAGATAATGCTTATGATGTATTAGGCGATAAAATTTTGCTGTAATCCAGGGTTTCATGAGGGTTCTTAATGGCAGAGACTTATAATGAGTAGGACAACAAATATTTTAAATCTCACTAAAACTACGCAAGAACATGTCCACCCTATCGTCGTACGAAGAAAATACACAGTTGTCAAAGTGTGTAATATAATTTTGCAGTGTAACGCTTAAATTATTTTAATCGAAGATTTAGAGTGATTACGGAAACCCCTGATCATGCATTCCTTAGCAATATCTACTAGTAACATGGCAAATACTGGGAAATGGTCAGTAACATTTATGCTGAATACATCACTATCAATGGGACAAAGGTGATTGATCCATATATGGTCGAGGGCGGTGCCGCTGTTATTATTTACTCGAGTAGGAACACTAACTAAAGGGAAAAAGAACAAGGCCCCTATAGAATTGACGAATTCTTGTCTTCTTGAATTCGAGTCCAATTAGTTCACATTGAAATCTCCCACTATGTATATTTTCTTATTACCAATGTTGAAATAGTCTATTATTGACCAGAAGGTCTCTATAAAATTATCAGGGGTAGCCTCACCAGGAGGACGATAAACACCTATTATGTAAATAACTTCATGTTTCATTTTTACTTTAACTGCACACATTTCAATGTAGTCATTGTATAGCAAGACTGTCAACGGCAGTTGATGTGAAGCAGCCATTTACAAAGATAGACACGCTCCCGCCCGTGCGGCCAGTCCTATAACAGTAAAATAGGTTATAACCTTCAATGGTACCCGAACTGCAACTGGTAAACCACGTTTCGGTGAAGACCAGTATGTCTGGTTTGAAACATAATCCATCAAACACTACAGAGAGTTCATCATAATTTTTCGAAAACGATCTAATATTATGATGAATGAGAAATATAAATGTATTTTTTACACTTGTAAAATTTTTATTAAAGGCTTCAACAGAGTAGTATGAACAGTTCTCTAAATATTGTTTATGTACGTTATCATCGCCTATATTAGTTTCCATTGCCACACTAAATTGTAATATTCACGGTAACTAACTTCATAAGACACAGGTTACTAAGATCACATTGGAAGCGAAGACATTCGCGAAGCGAGAAGTCACCAAGAACTCCGCCGATAGTTAGGTTTCCCATCTCTTCCGCAACAGCAGCCTCCACGCTGGTGAACAACATTCAAAAAGCAGCACCTCTAGAGCCATGACCTGGAACCGTCAGTGAGGCCATTTTTCGATAAAGGACGCCAGTGGACGCCCCAATGAACCGGTACAAAATTCTTCTAACGCCGGATGGGTATTAATAGGCAGTTTGGAGTTATGGGCACCTGGAGCCTCGGGGTTTGGAGGCTTCAACCAAACGTAAACTCTACCGTCAAATGATGAGCAGCCTGAGATTTTTTTTTTTCAGGGAATTGACGTTTAGGTTGTAGAAGTACATATAGGATGGTCGAACGGATAGGTATCAAGTCTTCGTTCACAAAAATTCCCGGTTTCAACTGTTTGCAGGCATTAAGCACTTCAGCTTTCATTTCACTACTAGGCAACTTCACATTTATACTACGGCGATCCGAAACTTGCTGTGTCGGTTTCTTGCCTACCCTCCTGGCGGCCAAAACATCCCGTGACGTCAGATTTAACTTGAGTCTTTCCTTCGCTAAGGCACGTACTATGTTTACAGTTTTCACCTAGGTATGCCCTCACCAGAAAAAAAGGAGGTTTAATTTCCTCTCGTATTACTCTCCATCGCCGATCCGCTCTTCCATCTTGTTAACTTTCTTCTGAAGAAGGGACACCTGGGAATTTAGTGATGCTATTTCTTCATCCTTTCCAGAAAGCCGTCTTGTAAAGGCTTCCATCAGTTTGGATATTCGGTCCGATAGTGTGTTGACGATCAGCATAGCCGCGTCAGACAATCCGCTCGTATCTATATTCTCATGAAGGGCTGATACTGTTCCCTCGTTCTTTGTTTTAGCGTTTTTATTTTTGGTCATTGTCATTGTTAGTAGAATACTAGAGGGCCTAGCCGTCAAAAATGTCGGCAAAAATTTTGTGATTGAGCTTTTTATTGTTCCGATTCCCTGCAGGCCGGATCTTCAATTAGTTGTACTGTACAACCATGAGTTTTGCGACAGCAAAATATCCCCCCTGTAATATAAGGCGTGAATATTAGCTTGGAATTGATCAAACGTTAAGCTGCCTTAAGAAAATATAGTTCAGTCAAGAGAATTCACTGGAAATGCCCAGGGCTCACCGTATTGTGGATACCAACTGATTGTTGAACCTCCAGCGTTGAAATTTGGATGCGATGTAAATTAAGTATAAAAAGGCGTCTCCTCAGTGTGAAGATTCAACTACTATGATATCATTCAGCAATGAAAGCGGGGATCCAGAGGCTAAGGATCCAGAGGCTGGGGATCCAGAGGCCGGAGATCCAGAGCTATGTTTATCACTGGTACTCCAAGCGCTGAAATTGTATTGTATCTCAACTAGTTTTTCAGTACATGAATTTTCTCCTATTAAACTCTTAACTGGGTGACGGAGAGACGGACCAACATTGGAGAAAGCAAGGGAGCAAGCAAGCGACCAACAACTATGTTTTATTATATAGTGGATAAACAATGATATCCAGCGAAGATGTCTAATTTATTATTCAACACCTGCTGTATCGAGAATTCGCTGTCACCTAGCAGATGCAGACAGCCGTTGACTTAGCAAAATTGGGCCCAGGTTTTGCTGCACGGAGCTCCACGTACACACGTCCGCCCGCTACGGTGTCAGCAAGTATTGAAGTATTGGATAATCGATATGTTTGCCTAATACCTATAGGCCGGGCGCGGAATCTTCTCTGACTTGCTTCTTCATTTTTTTCACTGATCCTTTGTCGTGCTCTCATCCTTAGGTCTTCTATGTTGATAGACAGAAGTAAAAGCTTGGATAAAATGCAACACCAGTCAGGTTAGCTTATAAGTAATGTCAGCGCTCAGTAGCAATGATACCGTTGATACAGTCTTATATACTCAAATGTCTGCTTCATTTGAAGTGCTGAAACTTTGGCCTGTGAAGAGAAAACGGCCGACGGAGTCGCGGACGACCTAAACTGCGATGGAGCGAAATAGTGTGAAAAGATACCTTACCTTACCTTTGATACCTTTGATGATACTTCGGACGAGGTCCAGGCGACGTTATGCACGCAGCCCATCTTGTGCAGAGGTGATGCTGCAGTCCGTGTCCAGCGGGGTGGCTAACAACGAGTTATCCCCACAGTTGACGTAGCCGCTTACAGCAGGTTTATCCGGCACTTTCAGTAAGCATGCGTCCAGTACGTGTTTAAATTTCGCAGTTTCTGTAC
>LQNS02278089.1:16061647-16085029 GCA_001587735.2 Parhyale hawaiensis | reverse complement strand
GAAGATGTGTCAAACAAGATGACAAGACACAAGACACAAGATCACAAGACACAAGACACAAGATCACAAGACACAAGATCACAAGTAAACAAGCAAGACCGGTTCACAGACTTTTAGTATAATATAGATAGATATAGATAGATAGATGTATAGATACTGTCATTGTTGGCCGGACAGCTAATTTAAGGCGAAGATTTGGCAACCATACCCAATGATACTGACAAAATTACGCTATTCACGACTTCATCGCTATATACCTGATCTACTCTGTGTTTGCGTGTTCGAAGCTCCATAGTTAGTTAGTTGTGGATCAACTTACTAGAGATGCGTTAGGATAGAAAGACTGCGTTAGTTAAACAGACTTCGCCAGGGTTATGTGACAGAAGTTAGTTTAGATAGGGTGGTGAAAGCCCGGTGTCCACATAACTTTCGTTGCTCGCTAGCAGCCTAGACGCAACTCAACTAATCTGTTTACGTAGCCGCGGCACGGCTTCAGCTTGCGCAAAATTTAACTGTATAAATTTGTCGAAAATCTCAGTCGCTACTGCAATTTTAGCACCGTAGCAATTGCGAGCTTTTAACCATCGCTTCTAATTATGCGCAGTTTAACTACACAAAAAATTAATTTTTTAAGAATTTATCACGGCCACCACTACGCAGTCGGATTAGCTGAGTTGTTTCTTAGCTGCTAGCGGCAGCGAAAGTTGTTACGTGGGCACCGGGCTTTAGGATAGAAGAGCAGTGTCTGATCAAATTAAGATGAGTTATAATAGCGCAGCTTAGGTTTACTGCATTCTAGAAAGTCAGAACAAGAATTAAGAGTGGAACATTAACTTGTCCCGTTGGTTATTATGATTATTATGGAACCTAGGGATCCTCGAGACAGCAGAAAAGTAATATAAAAATAAATAGAACATAAAACAGTACGAGGACATTCAAAAGGCTGCCCTATGCGGAAGAACACGAATCCCGTTAATGAATTTCCTACCAAAACAGAAGCGGGAGTAATACATCGACTGAACTTAGGACTTTGTGACCTAAAAATCTTCAATGTAAAGGGCTGCGCTTCAGCCGTAACTCGTTTGTTTCTTCCAAGGCCTTAGGGGGAGGAACAAAGGAATGCAAACAATGTCCCTCATGGCTAAATACTTTGCAGAACTTAAAAAAAAAAAACAACAGGCAACACTCTACCTGTGGCATAAATTTACCAGATCATTCTGGACACAAAGCTGACTGGCTGGGCCAACCAGTCGGCCCAGCTGACGAAGTCGACTGGCAGTATTCGAAGACCAGACAGGGAAATAATATTGCAACAGAGACCAAAAATGTATAGAAGCAACTACCAGGAACCAAAGAGTATAACGAGAGGACTCAATGGGCCTAAAATAAAACTTAGCCGTGACCGTGCGCAGCCAAGTTACGTTACATCGACGAGCCGAAGTATTTGTGGGACGGTCCTGAGGCCTCCGTAGGTTGCGCTTTTAATTCCCACCAAAAATATGAGCAGTGTTATATTCTTGACGCGAGAGAAACCATAGGAACAGTTATTGTTCAAAATTGCAGTTCTTGACAACCATATTAGCGTGTTTTGTGTATGGGTGCAGCTCAAGTAGCTGGCCAGTCAGGAGCGGGAGATGGCATGAATGAAATCGAAAAAATACGGTGATATGTTTAAATATGTGTTGTGAAGAGCACTGTGAACTCAATATAAAGTGTAAATAAGGCTACACTTCACAGAAGACGGTAAATCAAGGCGCCATACCGGCCCAGATCTTGCCTCTGGTGCTGTGAAAGTTTCCACCAGCCATTGTAATTTTCTATTGATGATTGTTTATTGTTCAATTAGTATATAATGTTCTCTTCATTACCTCCGAAAAGTAGGTTATGTTTTTGTCGTGTTTATCTGTCTGTCACCAAGATAACTCAAAAAGTCATGAACCGATTTAAATTAAATTTACAGGGATTGTTAGATATGTTAGGAGGAACAGATGACTAACTTTTGGTGAAGATATGTTTATCCGTTTGTTTGTTTGTTTGTTTGTCTGCCTCATTTTTTCAATGTCATAACTCAAAAAATTATGAATGGATTTTGATGAAATTGAAATGAGTTGTTTGGTATATAACAAAGAATGAATGGACAATTGGTAATGATCCGTGTGTTCGTTCGTTTGTTTGTCACTGTTTTTAGATTTATGCTTGTTAGCACAATAACTCAAAAAATGTTGAATGGATCTTTATGAAATTGATAGGAGTTGTTAAGAATGTTGAAAGACATAAATGATTAAATTTTGGTGCAGATCGGTATGTTCGTTTGCATGTTTGACTCACGTTTTCATAACGTTTGTTAGTAGTATACCTCAAAAAGTTATGAATAGATCTTCAAAAAATTTTCACAAGCTGTTATTATTATAAAAGGCACAAATGATTAAATTTTGGAGTCCATATAAAGAAAATTATGGTTTCAGAGCCAATTTGAATTTTTTGTTACCGTTGCCTCGCTTGGCGGAGGTATGCGCTCTCAGAGTGCTCTAGTTTATTTATGTGCCTATATAAGGGATAAAGTTCGCAATTTATGACGATTTTTTCGGGCGAAATTGTTTAAATACCCAATGGCTACTCAGCCGTATAATTCGTCGATATGCCGTCAGTGATAATGTCGCTTTTTGACGCTAGTTTCACTTGAGTGGTCCCGCTACGCTCTTTGCTTCCTGGCAGCTACATTCTGCTTCACTGTCACCGTACACAGGAGCCCACCCCTATTCGACACACGTGAGACCAGACTTCTCACATACGCCTCTAACGGAACCTTTTCATTAAATAGGATACCTAGTATTTCAAGAGAGCTGGATTCCGACAACATTGTGTCTCATATGTTCAGTTGCGGATGCTGGGGTAAAATTTTCCGGGAATGACTGACAATCGCAGTTTTAGTTTTGCTTGTATTCACCGTCATACTCTAGGCAGAGCATCATGTATCATTCAGCATTCACGTAATGAGAGACCGCATCTCACATACTTACAGCATGAAACACTGCTGTCAACGCGAAATCATCTGCGTCCTTAATCCTAAAGTTAACTAGCGAAAACAACAGCTAATACAAAACAACAGCAAGATGGTCAACTTGACCGTCTATCTCAGCTGGGAAATCAACATGCACTGGTTAGTGCTGCAGATAAATGCCAGCTAGGACTTAGAAAAGTACATGGGTGCAGGCGACAAGAGATTTAGTGTCAGAACCCTGTCGGAAATAATGGTTGTGATTATAGTAGAACAACTATGATTATGGTCCAGATCTTTGACAGTGTTCTATCTAAATATCCTCCATATTCAACCTTTATGGGGTGCATTATGGTAGAGATATGTCACAACCTTCGACCATATTGCCAACTATAATTCCCAACTATACATACCTAATTACAACCATTAAGGTTATAGCTGCACAACCATGTTCTACCATAGTGAACCGTAAGAAACAGATTCACGACCAAAAACGACTGTGTTCAGCGAATGATACAACTATATTCTACCAAGATTAACTTTTTCAACTGTTGACATTATGCACCGGATGCCTGATTTGTTTGCAGATGATTAATTGCTTATACAAAAAAGTATTTTATGCGAGCGTATTAGGCCTGCAGCTCAGAATGGTGGAAGGCTCTTAACTTCAGAACGATGTTATAGAGCAGGAGCTTCAACTAGTCTGTGCAGTTAACGCACGTTTAAATACAAGTTCTTTAACTCTATGCCGGTATAGAGCTATACTACACAGTTCAGAGGAAGTCACAAGTCGATTGAAGAATTTTGGCCGTACTCGTTTTCAGGGAACGTAAGGCTAAATTTATCACGAAATTTTACATAGTTTTGCACTAAGCTAATAGTGAAAACTTGTTGATGAAGCTTTGCAGATATAAACTGAATGAACATAAAAATAAAAGCAAGATTTGATAAAATAAATTGCAATACTGTTTAATAAGGCAGTAAACAAGAATGATGGGTAACTACGCTAAGGTGGTAAAGCGTTAGTAAAATAGGGAAGCAATAGATAAAAATAACGTGAAGGCGGTTAGCGACCATACGTACCCTGCAGTTTTTTGCAATTCATCAACAGGAAAGAAAAAACTGAAAATGTGCACATTTTTTTTGCACTATATTGTGAATGTTTAGATGTTTCGTATTCAAACTCATTGTCATAAAACTGTATTTTGGTTAATTATGTTCGCAATTCTAACCATATTTTAATCCATGGCAACCCAGACACATTCTTCCCCAAATAATCGGAGGAATTCCACTCATGATCGCACGTGCGGAAATCCGTTGATAACCTACCATGATTAGGCTCAAGCATGTATGCTCTACCGTATATAGTCTTCGAACATCCCTGTACCACCATCTACAATATATAGTCTTCATACATCCATGTACTACCATCGACCTTCGTTTTCTGACACACCTTAAACAACCAATATTGCCTCCACCAATATCGACCTTAATATACTAAAATCATTATGTTTTCGTCAACATATCTACCATATTATTTTATAATCCATAATCGACCTTAATCTCTCATACAACACAATATTCAACTATAATCACAACCATTATTTCTGACTGGGGAACAGTAAGCTCATGTCACTACTGCAACCCCAACGTCTCCATTTTTTGCTAGATGCGTTTCCCAATATGTAGTATGAATGCAAAAAACGCTATTATTATTTTTAAAATTTTACGCTCGGGCCACCACGGATTGGTAGCACAACCCAAATGAAGCATTATGCAGCACCGGCCGGGAACCCGAATCGCTGCCACGGATAATCCAACAAGCAGCCAGGTACAACTGATCTGAATGCCTGCAGACCTGCACGAGCGAAGGCATGCACGAAGTTACACATTAACTGACGTAAATTTATAGGATCTAGCTATTCATACTGTAGGTGCTGCGTTAACTAAATTCTGTTTCTAGCATCTGAAGATTTTTATGGCCGCAGTCACGTTGTTGAAGGCTTTGCATTGAACGCTTGGCATTGTTTGTCTGTCGCCAAGATAACTTAATAAAAAAGATATGAACTAATCTTCAAGAAATTTACGGAAGTTGTGGAGAAAATTAAGAGAAACAAATGACCAACATTTGGTGATGATCAAATAGATATCCTTGTTTTAGGGCTCATTTATTGTTTTCGTAAACCTTATGTTGATCGGCCGAGCTATGCGCTCTCAAAGTGTTTCTCTAATTACCTCTGATACGGAGGTTATGTTTTCTTAGAGTTTGATTGTCTTTCTCTCTCACCAAGATAACTCAAAAAGTTATTGACGGATATTTAAGAAATTTACTGGGATTGCTAGCTATGTTAGGAGGAACAGATGATCAACTTTTGGTGAAGATCCGTTCATCTGTTCGTTTAGCTGTCGCTTTTTTCTTCATACCCTAACTCAAATAGTTATTGACAGATTTTCATGAAATTTTCATGAGCTGTTTGGTATATCACAAAGAGTAAATGAGCAATTTTTTTTTCTGGCGATCTGTCTATTCGTACGTTTTTTTGTCTCTGTGTATGATTCTATACTTGTTTGCAAAATAACTTAAGAAGTATTGTATGGATATTTACGAAATTGGCAGGAATTGTTAGTAATGGTGAAAGATATAAATGATTGAGTTTTGGTGATGATCGGTATGTTCGTTTTTGTGTTTAAGTAATGTATTGGAAAGTGTTTGACTTATGTTCGTCAAAATGCTCGTCAAAACATAACGAACATGTGGACGGTTCTTCAAGGAAATTACAGAACCTTTTATTACTGTCAAAAGGCACAAGCGACTAGATTTTGATGCTGTCAAAGAGGAGATCATTATTGCAGAGCCAATTTGAAATTTTCCTTAACGTTTTTTTTTTGGCGGAGGTATGCACTCTCTGAGTGCGTAGTTTTATATGCAGTTCTTCTTTCCTTCGACCTAGCTTCTTCTCAGCCGATAGTAGCTCGAACACCGAACAGGTTTCATACTTTCGTAGTTGCTGTCATCTTTTTAAATTAATGGATGTAGTTGCAGCTGCAGCATGCAGCTTAGATGCTGTTGCTGTTAGTATGTAAACAGCCAATTCGATAGCCTGAGAGGCATTATTTCCACAACGTGTAAATTCTGTCGTAGAGAAGGAGTTTAATGTCAAGACTGGCATCTACAGGATGTGACTGCAACTTTGCTATAGCGAATCCGTTGTTTATTAGATGATAAATGTATAATCGAACTGACATGAGTAATTTCTTCATTTTTACTAGTTAAGCAAGTACTATAAACTACATTATATTGTATTATCGCACTTTATGCGTCAGCTCCTTTTCGAATAAACGTCATCAGTGCATGTAGATGGTGTTTTCTACGTAGACTTGCCTTCCAAAATGCAACTCAAAAATTTTTCTTTACTCTATTCTACGTCTCTACCAATCAGTATCTCAGAAGAGTTACATCACGTCACGACATTGAATTTTTTCTTTAAGATTTCAGACCCAAAAGGTATGCCACTCTAGCCAGGATCGTGAAGACGATGCTGCATTTTCGCATAGGAACTGACCTCCATCGATTTGCTTGATTATTAAATTGAGGAAAAGTCTGGGACGTGCAATGTAACCTTTACGACACATATGTGAATATAGNATGCCACTCTAGCCAGGATCGTGAAGACGATGCTGCATTTTCGCATAGGAACTGACCTCCATCGATTTGCTTGATTATTAAATTGAGGAAAAGTCTGGGACGTGCAATGTAACCTTTACGACACATATGTGAATATAGAATGGGTGCAAAAACACATTTCGTTGCCGGCAATTTTGACGCCCTAACTCACTAGCTGAATATAATGTTGTGACCTTTGCCCAGCGAAAAGTTTCATTGACATCGAGGAGACGCAGCCAACGAAAATTTACATAGAAGAATGGATGATGAAAGACGGGAATTGACGCTCAATTGAAAGTAAAACGTGTGCCCTACCCCCTCCCCCCCAAAAAAGGGGGGTATAAAAACGACAGCAGTGCAACGTAAAGTGCAGAGACGAACTAGAGTTAGAAGAATGCCCTTCTCAGCAGTGAAAAGGTATACGGAAGTTGAAGAAACTAATTTTGGACAGCCGAATTTGAATGATCTACGTGTTTGCGCTCTACGCATAATTAGAGAAATAAAATTATGACAGGACTGAACCTTAAACGTGAGTAAGTATCTGCCGTTCATTGCGGGTTTCAGTGTAAAATGAGAAAATTACATAATACATTTCTATAAATGCGTAAATGTATCTACACCCAGTCGGAAATTATGGTTGTGATTATAGTAGAACAACTATGATTAATGTCGTGATCTTGGTTGTTTATTGTCAATATATCCTTCATATTTAACCATTTATGGGGTGCATTATGGTAGAGATGTGTCACAACCTTCGACCATATTGCCAACCATAAATAACCAATTACAACCATAAACGTTTTAGCTGCACAACCATGATCTACCATAGTGAACCGTAAGAAACACCATTCACGACCACAATCGACTGTGTTCAGCGAATGATACAACTATATCCTACCAAGATCAACTTTTTCAACTGTTGACGTATTATACACTGGATGCCTGCTTTGTTTGCTAATGATTGCTTGCTTTTGCAAAAAAAGGTAATTTATACGTGCGAGTTAGGCCATCAGATCAGAATTGTGAAAGGCTGTAAACTTCAGGACGATGCTATAGAGCAGGAGCTTGAACCAGTCTGTGCAATTAGCACACGTTTGTATACAACTTCTTCCAACTCTAAGCTGGTATGCAGCTTGTGCAATTAGCACACGTTTGTATACAACTTCTTCCAACTCTAAGCTGGTATGCAGCTATGCGATATACAACTTCTTCCAACTCTAAGCTGGTATGCAGCTATACGACACAGTTCAGAGGAAGTTACCAGTTGAAGGATGAAGTTTGGCTGCACCCGTTGTCAGGGTACGTAAGGCCAAATTTACCATGAAACGTGGCATTGCTTTCCATAGAGCTAATGGCAATAGTTTGTTTATGAAACTTTACAGATATGAACTGAAGGAACATGAAAATAGATGGCAACATTTGATCTAAGATTGTAGTACTGTTTTACAAGAGATACAACATATAAATAGATATGATGGGTAACTACGCTAAACGGGTAAAGCGTTAGTAAAATTTAGAAACGGTAGATAAAAATCACGTCAAGGCAGTTCACGTCCATACATACCTCACAATGTTTTGCAATTCATTGACAGGAAAGAAAAAACTGAAAATTTGCACAATTTTTGCACGAGAATATGAATTTTTAGATGTTTCGCATTCAAACTTTTAGTCATACAATATTATTTTGGTCGATTATGTTGGGAATTCTAGCCATATTATAATCTTTGGAAACCCATACATATTCTTCCTCAAATAACGGGAGGAATTCCACTCATGATCATCCGTACGGAAATCCGTTGATGACGTACCTGGTTATGCTCTAGCATATGCTCTACCATATATAGTCTTCTAACATCCATGTACTACCATCTACCATTTATAGTCTTCATACATCCATGTACTACCACCGACCTTCGTTTCCTGACCAACCTTAAACAACCAATATTGCTTCCGCTAATATCGACCTAAATATACTAAAATCAACGTTTTGTTTTGGTCGATATATCTACCATATTGTTTCATCATCCATAATCGACCTTAGTCTCTCATACACCACTATATTCTACCATAATCACAACCATTATTTCCGACTGAGTAGAAGTAAACACATCATGTGTATTACTATAAGTTGTAGATAAACAAAAGTCACACTTTTCAACACTTTTAGGCTGCGGGTTTTGTAATGTAGGCATATCTTTTCATTATTAAAACATAACTCTTGACTCCATCTAACAGCAGTTTTATCTCTCATTAGCGAGATTGTAACGAATCACGTAAGCAATACAATGGAATCTCATTATCCTTCAGTAACTGATGCATTACTCGCATCATCAGCAATAACACGAGTACTCATTAAGTCGGGTTAGCTGATGATCTAGGTTAATGAGACTGTAGCTCGTATTGGAAATGAAAACGGTTATGGTCAATGCTCTTCAACGAAGATTAGTTCCAGCCAAGCTTATTCGTTAGTAAATGAAATGACAGCACACTCGACGGGTGTAAAATACATAACCTTATCTTCTTGACTAAACGTCGACTCAACACAGGGACGAGTATGTTAGCGCATCGCGCAGCTGTGTCAACAGGCACTGCATTATGAAGTGCACGCGTCGAGGGCGCCGAGCACGCTGGCAAGAGCGACAGCTCTTAGTTGTTTGATTGTCAGATATAAAACGCTGTGATGCACTTGCGCATGGGAAGTAAAGGCCAAAGGGGGCTTTTGCTTAGTGCATTCAGGGCTATGGTAAAAGTCAACAGGATTTATTTTTTTTAGATTTTGGTTTGGGAAAACTTGCAAGTGGCATTCGTTGAATGCATGACCATTTGATGGCGAAGCAAACAGGATGAAAAAAAAACAACACTTGAGACTTTGAGAGAATAACCGGTAACTGATGCGATATTCTCTCAGTGCATGAAATGTAGAAACAGAAATAAATCAGGAAACATTTAAAAGTTTGGGTGATGCGGTTGGTGTATTTGTGTGATGTTCACACAGGGAATTCAGGTCTAAAGTACGAACTATTATCATGAAACAATAACTTGATACGTATGGAAGACGTGGCTGATAATTCCGCCGAATTTTAATATGAGTTGTAAACTATATATGAAAAAATACTTCATTGTACGTTTATGATAAAACTACTGGCCTGAGTCGCCATTAAGTATCTAATGACAGAAATTAATTTCTCCTAATAAGTACTTTATGAAAAAATCTGTTTTGTTCACTGTTCGTCCCATCCATTTACATGGACTCTAATAAACCCGACTGTGAGTACAAGTCAACTTTGCATTTTCGAGCACGTTCACTCAGGGATGCATGCCTTCATCATGTTATAATTATTTAGCTTGTTCCTCCCTATGTTCCTCCTTTGCTGTGTACCCTTAGTTCGTGCGTTAGTAAACCCGTTACGCTCTCAGCATTAGATGGAGGAGGGGGGGGGGAATTAGCTTACCTTGGACACCATCTCAGATAAAAGCAGAAATCAAATCTTTTTTTTTTTCACGCTGTTATTGCAGGCGGGTCATTGGTAGAAGATTTACCGTCTGACTTGGAGCATAGCTATTTTCACACTTCGTATACATTATACGGGTCTGAGATATCACTGAAGACCAATACTTTTGTTCTGGGGAATTTCCGCACCTTGCAACCACTTCTTGCTCCCTTTTAGCTTTGCTGGTTCTACCGTATGAGAACATCGCAATTTTACACGGCCAGAGCTGTCCTTAATTAAGAAGCCATATTCAGTCTATCATTGCATAGAGCAAACGAAACAGTGCCTAGTAAGTCACACATTTCTAAAAAAAAAAAATACCAATGGAATTCCTTGCTATATTCCTGCCAACTTGAAAGGAATCGGGAAATGACACAATTATGTTAAAGAAAAGTAAGTGGAAAACGGTCGGTAAGTGAAATCCCATAGCGTTTAACAGCAAAAGCCATTGATAATAAATTGGTTATGTGAGCGATAGTGTTTACTGCTCAACTAACGCAGACATAAACAATCCTCATATAATAAAGCGCTTCGTGTATTTATTTATTTCGTGACCGTATTTTAATGAAACAGGCTAAAGGTAGGCCACGTTGCAGTTTTTGTAATTAAGTTACGCTTTCATAGAGATCGATGACCAGGTTGCAGAAGCTGGCGAAAGTGGGATCCTTGTCCCTTCATCTGAATGCACTTCTTGCATGAAATACTTCTTGAAATCGAGACAATATAGTTGCAGCTTTCGGAGTCTGATTTTATAACGACGAATATATTCGGTTGATGATCAACGAAGCACTCACGAAGTGATGATTTTTATGGGCAGTAAACAATTTCTTCTAGTTTACTGTCTTTTTTATGGAGCAGTTTTTGCTTCATAGGCCAAAATTTCAGCACGTCAGTGACGCAGGTATTTGAGTTTGAAAAACACTATCATGGCTACGGTGCCTTCACATTGCGTATAAGCTAACTAGAGTTGCATTCGAGTTTATTGTAGTGCTTTATTCAAGATTTTACTTCTGCCTCTCACTATGAAAGACGTACGTTTAAGAAGGGACTGGAGGATAGGGAACGTAAAAAAAAAACGAGACTATTACAGTCTCAAGAACAAAAACGTGCTACCGATGGAGAAAGGTGACGCGTCTATGCGACACAGTGCCAAGAAAGACTTGAAGCAGAAAGGTTTCAGAAGGGAATAAGAGCTGCTGATAAGCGTGAGCTAGAAAATGAGTTAACGGCAAGTCAGAGAAAAGAGGACCTAAAGATGAGAGCACGACAAAGGATCGATGAAGAAAATGAAGAAGCAAGTCAGAGAAGAGCAGATTCCGCACCGACCTATATTAAGCAAACATATCGATTATTGCGGGAATTTATTCACGCACTGGTCCACTCGTAATAAAGTGAATTTACTGACTAATTAATGCATACATAAACAATAGAAAACAAGTAAAAAATGGCTATTGATTACTTTCAACGGGTCTCGCAGCTGAAGATTTGCGAAAACATAATAAAAAGAGAACAGGTAGTTTATGATACATTAAAAGTAGCATAGACGGAATTTGTCAAAATTCAGAAGGAGTTTGCATTTGGTAATGAGTTTTGAAATTTGGCGTGGTGGAATATATTGCCATAAGGATTTCAAACACCATCGCAAAAAAAAAGGACTGGCCCCCTGGTGGCCGGTTTGCCCAAAAATCAACATGACCGCCTTGCGAAACTGACAATGTGGTGTTTCAGCTTCTATTTACAGTAGAACGTAGTGCAATACCTCATTTCCTACATATTGATGCATGGCAACCCCATTTATTGCGTTTAAAAACACTTCTTGTGGCTGGTTCAGGAAATGCCCAATATGACTAGGTGTGGCACTAATGATGTGAAATCATTTTGAAGGTCATAAACACTTCTGGTTTAGCTTTTAGCCAACTTGGCCACTAATCTATAACTTGTGCATCAATGACGTGAACTAAGCATTATCTTCTCTTTCAGAATTTGTTACTTCCTTGTATTGTGTACAGTAGTTGTCAAATAAAGTTCAGACTGAACATTCAAATTCTTTGTTATTTTTCCTTGAACATTATAATGTTCCATTTCAGACTTTGCTATTTTTCTGTATTGTGAATCTGTCAAATAAACTTTACACTGAACTTTTTTATTTTTTTCCCCTAAATCGTATACGTAATGTTTTGGAACTATAATTCCTATACCAATGACATTGGGTGTCCTTAGGCATTTATTCCAGGAGGACGCAAGCCCTCTGCACAAGAGAGTCGAAACATGAAAACGTTTCATGTTCTTGGAATTCTTGGAATCAAAATTTCTACAGGTGTTCCTACAACTTAACGTGTTGGTGTAGCGCTTAAAAATAAGACATTGCGAATTGAAACTCATTTCAAATTAAGAGAGACATTTGAAACGGTGCAATTTGAACCTGCCGTAGTGAAATGACTACAGGAGCGGCTCGGATTTTTAGCAGTTTTTCCACTTTGCATGTAGTACTGCGCAAGCCGAAGCCGTCCCCGAGGGAACGTGCGTAATCGGACGAATAAGGAGAAACGTTCCCGCGTTTCGACTCACGTGTGCAGCGGGCATTACAGTCGTTTTCATTGGCATGGAAACTTTGAATGTAGTTGAACACGGGCCACGCCATTCAGTGCACAAATCATATCACTAGAATTTTTGTTCAGCTATATTCAAAGTTTCCGGTCAAATGAAAACGATTGTCAGAGATTGGAATCATACATAGACTGAATTACGCTTTGCTTTGCCAAATTAGGTACACAAACAAACTAAATGTTGCAATTATTATTGATTCACCTACAAGGGCCAAATGCATACAGTGGTCCATGCATAGTTCCAAGCTCCCTATCACTCCATTAACTGTGCAGAAAGTTGGTTATTAAAGTCGTGCATGGTTATTGTAGAGAATATGTGTGCAAATAATTTACTGACAGTTGGTTTGCAATAAAATTGTCAGTAGGTTATTGGTCATTATATGATAACGCAAAAGCTGGCACAAATTCATGCATGATTTTAATGACCAACATTAACCATGTCTTCTCTCTCTCGATTTGTATTGCCGTAGTGCCAAGTTCTTTCCAGAGTGTCTCCCTGTCCTGTTATGCTTTACCAACGCCGAAGACCCCTTAGCATCTGTAAGAACCTTTGACTGGGCCTTCTGTTGAATGTTCAGGTAAAATAAGAAAAATAAAATGTCTGCGGCATCCTTAAAAGGAGTTCTATCACCCTAGCTATGCTGCTCTTGAAAATGACATAAAACGCTTCAAAGAAAATAGTAACCCTTAAATTTAGCCTTAAATCTTAGTTTAGCTGATCTGCTCGATCCGTTTGGAGGTCTATAAAAAAGAAAAAAAAATATTTTCTTTCTTTTATGCTTTACTGAAACACTGAGCACTTCACTTATATCATTGGCTATACATAAGTTATCTACTATATAACTTCACTTTTACAATTTTACTGTAATAAACAGTTATATTGCCTCCGCATCGATTGCGAAAGACGCTAAGTTACTCATTTTCCAGAGACAGAAACATAAAATTCGTGTCTGAAGATAGTCAAGTTTCAGTAAACTCAATAATATCAAGTAATGCGAGTTGCGTATCCCGATGCTCACGGGAACGTATAAATAGCGGGGTCGCCAAGTGACGTGCAGCACTTTAGTTCTATTCTTAGCTCTATAAAGAAGCATTTGCTTAACGCTGTGTACTTGGTTACTTTGAGCCGCACCCTAGAGCTCGCTGTTCTACAGCCTACCGAAGTATTATGTGTACCATCATCTGGAATATATTACTTGGTGATTACCAGTCCTTTCAATAACCACAAGTCAGCAGGAGTATCTGCAGTATTACTACGATCCTACATTGACTGAGATTGTCGATACATGGTAATATTGGGTTACCATTAGTAGCTTTACCGAAATAATAAATACCCGTAGTCGAGACTACAGCGTAGCAGTGATCTTCGTCTACGAGTCTTCTAACTACGTCATCTACACCTATGTACGTACGTGTAGTTATGCTTACCAGATCTGCGTAGATACGCGTAGCAACCACGACAGAGCGCACATAGGCGTGCACAAAGTTTAATAGGAAATGACTGGAGCGAGAATTCAGTTACCGGAAAGTTTCAACGCATACTAAGAATATTGGCTACAATGAGAGAAAATACATTAATGCAAAAAAAAAGTCTTTAGTTCTTCTATAACAACCATGGACATCAAACAGTTAGCAGTTAAAATCAGGAATATTATCATCTCTCCCACCGCGAAACGTAAATGATGGCATCATTGCATTCATAACAGAGCAATGATCTACAATGCAGGTATAAAAACATTTTAATCAGCGGAACTGCCAACTTAAAGGAAGATAAGAGATTAGCTTTCCCAGCTTTACGCATACCGAGCGGCAAAACCCGTCATTTCTGACTCTGACATGGAATAATTATACTTGCTTTTTGCAAGCAGCCAGTCATCAGTCCGCATATTAATTTCGAATTTGTATCATAAATACTCCGGGGAATCATATAGTTCAAATGCTCAATGCCTCAATAACTGTTCCGTTAATGAATGAAGTCATTTTGGCAAAATAAGTGGTGCAACGAAATTATATGTGGGGAGAAACTAACAATTAGGACGTGTGAGAGAGCTGAGGAAAGCCTTAGATATCTCAAGTGCTTCTATTTCAACGTTGACAGTGCAAGAAGTGCGTTCAAAAATAGGGTTGCCTTTTAAATTCTGTAAATAGCTTCATTTCAGGTTAAGATTTTGTTAATTTCTGAAGTAATGTAAATCTCACCTAAATGAAAGTTAGTGCCCTGAAAAACCACAAATACCTAGGAACTCGAAGTAACCAAATTTGGCTCGAATTCATGTAATATGCTGAAAGTCAAGAGTTGTTCTGTATCTTGAACCAATTTTATCTGCCAATCGCATTATTACAGGTGGCTGAAAATTTACGTTTAACGTAAGAAAACAGTGTTTGAACATAATATTGTATTTAATTCGAACAATAAACTCTTCAGCAACAATATGAACAAACATAATGACTGAATTTAACAATTATTCGTTAGAGAAACCAGTTAGTTGTCGACATAACTTTTAGCCTATTCTTTGAAATTACGTTAATTAATTTAGCAAGCTTTTGTTTCCTGAAAAAGTCAGTCGGTGACCTTGAGATGACGATATGATCCCAGCAACAGCAGTAATTATTTTCACCCGGAGGTTGTCTCTTAATGTAAATTGGACTTTCACTTTATAAACCCCCTTTTCAAAATCAACCAGAGCAGAGAGCCATGTACATAGTTGTCAGGTCATAAGACTCTTTCCTCTGATGCAATGAAGTGGTAACCTTCGCTGCACCGCATGGAGCACTGTCGTGCATGAAAATCATTTGACGGTATCGAGACAATGGTCACGTCATTGCATAAGCCAGGGAGAGAAATGCTCATTTAGAAACGCTTTACAGGGTGTTGAAAAATTTAGTGCAAATTTTAACTCCCCCAGTGGAGTAATTTTTTTTGGGCAAAATTCTGTTTTTCTAAAGTTACAGAGTTTTCAATTTCAATTCCGCAAGACAATTTTTGATGTAAAAAATTTAATTTTCAACCGATTTTCATGAAGATTGGTAGCAAAGTAAATCTTTCAATGCTCTATGCATACGTTTTACCATAATTTGAAAAAAGTGTAATATAACTGGGAAAATTACGTTCAAATTCAACATAGGGTACACAAATTAAGAGTCACACTCGTGAAAAACGAGAAACCTACGATGAAAGCCTATTTCAAGACCTTTCAGGTGATGTAATGCACGACCAAAAATAATCATCTTAAATGCATTTGCCAGGAAGAAAGCTGATATAAGTTGACCAGTATTGACGCGCACCCGCATGTTGCCCTCTCAAAGCACCAGAGAGGCATGGCTAGACGAATGTCAGTGCTGCGGTAAGTGGGTTTTACGTTGCTTGACTGGGCAGTTGGCAGTGTTACAGTAAATTGGTTCAACTCTTAACGTAATGTAGTACATAAAAGAGAATAACGAGTAGCCAATCGTCTCGCAGAAAGAAATTTTGCCGAAGCTAATAATTTGTTGCGGTCTGTAAACTTTAAAAGTTTAAATTTTGTCGTGTGAAATTAATCACACAATTTCTTTCTCAAAGCTTTTTGTCACATCTTCATTTACTTACGAACACTAATTTCTTTTCATTATTGGCGACTCGGTTGCAAATGCAATGAACGTTATTAGGGTTTTAAAGCCGTGATTGCTCAACCAGGTGCCTAAATAAGAGAATACGTACCTAGACAAGATGCAAGCTGGGGTTTTCTAATCATTTGATTCTGATCTACAGACATAATGTGTGTAAATTTCACCATGCTTAATAACTCTAAATAGTACAACTTGTGTTTTATCCAACAATCCTCCGTAAACGTAGTAAAACCCACTTACCGCAGACTGACGCTCGCCTAGCCATCCCTATCTGGTGCAGTGACAGGGCAACATGCGAGTGCGCGTCAATACTGGGGAACTTATATCAGTTTTCCTAATGGCAAATGCATTTGATTTAATTATTTTTTATCGTGCATTAAATCATCTGAAAGGTCTTCAAATAGGCTTTAATCGTCAGTTTCTCGTGGTACACGAGCGTGACCATTACTTTGTGTAGCCTATTTGAATAACTTGCAGTAAAAGAATCGATAAAATGTGTAAAAAGTTTAAAACTGTTTTACGCGCGCATCTCGTAACTTTCTAAATGAAACGAGGTTAAAACTACTCTTAGACACTTTTTAATTTATCTTTGCATCGAAAATTGTTTTTCGGAATAAAAATTAAAAAAGCTGTAACTTCTTTTAAAAAAAACTGAATTTTGCCAAAAAAAATTACACCACAGGGCACGTCTTTGATAACTTTACTTATGATTGAAATATTTGCACTGAATTTTTCAACACCCTGTATATGCTTGACTCATAAGTTTAACACCCTCTTGCACTCGAAGATGTCCGATAAGCTCATTACCTGTGATACCGGCCCAAAACATAACACCACCACCTCCTTGTTGGCGACGAAATAGATACGGAATTATGCTCCAAGAGGACTCCACACTTTGGCCCATCTATCCGAGCCATTAAGGGTAGCTCTAACTTCATCCCTAAAGAGCAATTTGGAAGTTTGTTTTAATGTATTTTCGTGCCCAAGTAATGCGTTTTTCCTTGTTACAGTAATTCATTCAAGACATTGCACGGGGTTTGTCTGGACAAAAGAGCGACGCCAGCTTTGTCAATTAAAGCAGCCCTGATGCTGTTCGGATGCTTACTTAGTGCGTAATTTTTGAATATCACGATGCTTATCTTTCCTTGGTTTGGCGTTGGAGTGCTCTACGTACGAAGGCGAAATTCTTCGTCTCTCCCTGTCTCCTTCTGAGAGACAAACCCTCTGCAACGCTTGTAACAATCCGCTTCTCTTCGGTAACCGTCAAGCGTCCTTTATTGGGCATGTTTAGAGAGCTGAAAGAAAGCGATTTACATCTAAGACTGCTTAACAATACAAAAAAAAAAAAAAAAAAACACAGCTTTTATAATATTGCTCTAATTTAAGTGAAATTTGGTAACCTTTTTCAGGGTACCAAATTTCACTTACAGTATATGAGATTTATATAACTTGAGATATAACAATATCGTGACCTACAATTGAGCGATATGCAGTTTATTTTTGGCGTCGTCCAAAGTTTATATTTACTTTCGCCCATCTGGTTCTCTCATGCGTGACAAAAATGGACAGATAAACAAACAAACAAACAGACTGATAAACAAAATACAAACAGATAAATACGCATCGGTTTTTATTTCACTGCAGATAAATATATAAATATACAAACGTTTAAACATACGACGGCGTTTATTATATTCTGTCGATTGCTTAATTCTATAAAGGGCTTTGGATTTACAGAATATTACCTTATCGTTCAAATCGAAAGTTATCAGTCAAATATTAAAATTTGCGCACTTTCTCGTAGTAAGTTGTGTCAAGGACGCAAGATTGCTCCTTATACAATTATAAATAACTATAGAGGGACTGCACTGCCAAAAAAAGACAGCGAAGAATTCATGATAACTTTCTTCATTGATCATAACCTAAAATACGTGGATGTGAGCACTTACGGCGCAACAACTGCTGAGCATCAAAACTTTTTCTCTCTCTCCCTCTGACATGGAGAAAATTCATTTCTTTTTTAAGGACGCTCAAAGTAATAGTTTCAATTTTAGATTTGCTATCACAGATGCGGTGGGATATCTTATAGGTCCATCAATGGTATTTGCTCAGCGAAAGCTGTTTCCTCGACCACTGAATTAAAGTTGGAAGAATAACCGATGCAACAAAATTATCTGTGGGAAAAAACAAAGAATCAAGATGCATGGGAGTGCTAAGGGAAGCTTCAGATACCTTCAATGCTTGGATTTCAACTTCGGCAATGCAAGAAGTGCATTCAGACATAAGGTCGCGATATAATTTGCCATAGATTCGACATATGGTGAAGGTAATACTCCTACAAATCTGACTAAGCCTTCGATATCTTCATTGTGTGAAAATCAACTGTGCTGCTTAAAATAAGTTTGCCATCATCTGCAACCTGATCTTTTTCTACCAATCAGTTTTCAATTAATCTTGCCACGATGACCATGGACAGCCTCCAACCTGGGCTAATTTCCGCCTATCTGTCTTGTCAAATTGTGACAGAAAATGGATGAATAAACAGATGATAAATGATAAACAAACGGATAAATACACATCGGTTTTTATCATATTGTAAATTTTTAAATTTACTCAAACATCCCAGTCGGAAATTATGGTTGTGATTATAGTAGAACAACTATGATTATGGTCGAGACTTTGGTTGTTTATTATCGATATATCCTCCATATTCAACCGTTTATGTGGTACAGTATGGTAGAGATATGTCACAACCTTCGACCATAATAACAACCATAATTCCCAACCATAAATACTCAATAACAACTATAAAGGTTTTAGCTGCACAACCATGATCTACCATAATGAACCGTAAAAAANCCATAAACAACCAATATTGCCTCCACCAATATCGACCTAAATATACTAAAATCAACGGTATATTATGGTTGACATATCTACCATACTGTTTCATCATCCATAATCGACTTTAATCTCTCATACACTACTATATTCTACTATAATCACAACCATAATTTCCGACTGGGATAGTAAACTTGGTTTTCTCACCGCGTTTCTTTATTAAAATAGATCTTCAGGAATTAAGTTGATTTGGTCTGTGCAGGGGTTCCTAAAGTTACATTTTAATAGAGAAACGCTTTGAGCACAAGTTTTTTTTATATATAGTTGGCTGAATTTAAACACATTTATGTTTGCTTACAAGGCTAATCATGCGCTGTGTGACACAACTTACTGCCGGAAGCGCACATATGTTAATATTTGACAGATAACTTTGAATATGTGCTTTTGTCCTGTAAATTTACAGCCTTTTATGGACTTATGCAATCCTCTAAATATTTTACATACGACGCTTGCTCTGTGTTTTTTTTTAACAGTCAGTAGATATATGTATATGTATGCAGTATCAGTAAGAATTTCTTTTTTTATCATATATAATTTTAAAGCCTAGGCTTGCCTGCTATTTTACAATAGTAGTAGTCAGTAATAGCTTACTTCTAAACATTTTTAACAAGAACGAGGTTTATCTTTTATTTGCAACAACAGCAGTCAGTAACAGTGTATTCTTGTACATTTATATATTTCAACATGATATAAGTTTACCTCTCATTTTGCAACAACAGTAGTCAGCAATTCCCAATTTATATTATCATACAGTTTTTAACCAGTTCTATGTGCAGCCTTTATTGATCAGTTACAGTTTTCCGTTTTCATTTTTTCGTTCAGCCGAAATCGCTTGATGCTGAAGCCAGACACAACGGCTACAGCTGATCGTGGAAAGTTAAGATAGCACATTAGGACTTTCGAACTTCGCTTTAGACGAGCCGTGTCGTGCCCAAAAATTTATTAGAGACGGCAACGAGCTTTTCAAGCTTATAAAAGGCAAATCCATTCGGATAGTTTTCAGTCGGACACGTTCCGAGCATTCTATCAATTCTGATTTAGTTAATCATCTCAGTATCAAAACGACTTTGAATTCCATAACCATAAAAAGCATAAAACAGATACTTTGCGGATCTTCACATTAACCTTGTGATCAAAGATCTCATTTTTTAATTGGAATTGTGGTGAGATAGCACTTAATTGCGCATTTCTAGAGCAACGAGTTGATAAAACGTGTTGAAGCAAAACTGAGCCCCTTTTTCTAGGGTCAGAAGCTAGTGAAGCGTGGGGCAGTATGAATGATCCCTGTGGTTTTGGAGCTAATGTTAGAACTACAGTGGAAACTTACTACAAGGTATTATACGTCCCATTACACTATTGCAGGTCATGAATGTATTTCCCAAAGTGAAGGAATTTTCATATTGTGCTGCACGTCGCATCAGCTTAAATGATTATTAAAAGGATTCCTATAGTGAGCTACAAATATAATGTACTTCATTAAACACAGTACTTCCAAAATATAGAAAAAATCTACTATGCTGCACGTCGCGTTTCCTCATGCCTAAAGTTCATAAAAAATCAGAGATATTTTGTAGTATTCTACACGTCCAATTTTGGAAAAAATGAGGAAACTAATCGACAGATAGATTTTTAATCTCGTCATCGCAGCTGCAAGTTATTCAGTAACACGCTTAAGAAAATATGAGTAGGAAAATACTCGTGAATATCGCTCCATTTCTGTAAGCCATGAGCAAGTTCATCTTACTCTCGTATTATTAATTTCCATTTGGGTAAGAACAAATTGTTGAGTGCTAATGAAGTCTGCAGGTGTAGACTGAGTGCCTTTCCCATCGCAGTGTTGCCTCCTTTTTAATGTGCCTGTGCCCCATAGCTATTACAATAATATTAACAATTTTTTTTATTTATTTTATTAAATCACACCAGACTGGCGACGTAGGAACGAAGAAACTCCACGAGGTTAGCAAACCCCCACGCAACCAGCCCAGCGGGTGGAGAAAACAGAAGAATAAAAAAAAAGTAGATCCGAGATCACAGAATAGCTCTGTGTACAGATCATTTAAAGCTGCCAATACCCGCACCAGCAAAGACAGCCATTCTGTACTCATAGGCGTACTGTATTTGTGAACGTATTGTGTTCTTAATAAAGGAAATTATTATTACTAAGAATCCTGCCAGCGCAGTTTTAGCCAGAAGACATAATATTACACAGCAGGCTATACTGCCCAGCGTTCATCGATCAACTAGTAATAAAGATAATTAAAATGGACTGGGTGGCAAGAATGAATTTTGCACTATGTTTCTTTGCAAATTTCACATCGCATCCTGCCTGTTGAGAAGCAGAACACTGATCAAATTATTTAAATTTATCTCAAAGAAATGAGAAGCTTCCACATTATGCATGCAGGGGGAAACAAAGCTAGGAAGAAAATTAATCTCACAAGAAGACCTCTACCTACGTATTTCCATGTCGTGTATGTTGAGAATCAGTACAATAAGAACGTGTATCAATTGAAATGCTTTCTAAAGCTTTTTTTCATATCGTGTATATCTAGAATCAATGTTATATGAGAGAATTTAATCCTATTAGAAGCCTTTTACAGAATGCACATTTCCATAACGTGCTTATCGAGAGTCCATGTAATGAACAAATCATCTGCGCTGCCCCAGCTCGCACAACTCCATCTCGCAGGTAGCACCTAATGGATAAAAACGGCTACTTCGAGACAGATCACCACTTCTGGAACGCTCCATTAATCTCATTAGGGAGATAATTTTTTAGAGGCGGGAATTGCAACTTCTTAACGAGGAAAGATGGGGAAAAATTTTCTTGCTCGTACGGGTAAAATTCTCCTTCGGTTATTAAAAGTTGGAATAATTATCCCTTGAGTTCAGAGGCGCTTGCAGAAGACTGGGGGATGGAATAATAATTTTTAAACGAATGTGCTCGATGTTCCCTCATTGTGATGGACTGTTCTGTGGTACGGGAAATTCATACGGACAAATGCAACACATTTGATGAATTGAATTTGATTCATCATCGGAATAAATGATTAATACGTACACGGCAAATGATAACTAACAGGGAATAAGAATTAAAATATATGAGTGAAATTAAATTGAGACATATTCCAAAAGGCATACATCTGATGATGTGGCCTAGGACAATGCCAGCTTTGATAAAATAAAGCGAAAATATTTCTATTTCTAATACTATAAAAGTCTTGACATAAATTAATCTAAAAAGTCTTACCAGATTATTTCTATCAAGTAATTTTAATTTACTGGGCTTTGCTAATGAGGAGTAAGTTAGATTAGATAGGCGGCAGTATAGATACTAATAGCCCATTCCCAGAGAGTCGCCGGGGCTAACGCCCCAGCTCACTATGAGCTGTTGCTACTATGTCAGCATCATTTAGATGACTGAGGAACAAAAGTAAAATAAGAAAAAATCCTCAGCCAGAGAGCCGATCGTGCAAACACGGTTTATAGCTGCAGATTTAAAGAGTTTTGGAGACATGAAGTTAGTTGGGCGGAAGAGAAAAGATCATGGATTAAGGTGGCCTCCGAAGCTTTGGCCGTTAAGAGTTTGCGACTTCTGGAAGAGGCGTTCTCTGCTTGGCGGGCTATTTCGCCCTATGTTTGTTAAAACGATTTTAAACGTGTTGACTGCCTTCGCACCGATGACGTCAGAGAGGAGTCTATTCCAGGTGTTCAGTTCATCATCATATTATTACAAGCTCAACCGAGCGTTCATCTCCTTCGCCATCACAGTATCACAAATTCTACCACGTTTTCGTCTGCAGCATCATCAAATTATCATAAACTCTACCAAGTTTTCTATGCTTTTCTAGCAAAGTATCATTAATTTTACCAAGCTTTCGTCTGGTGCATCATCAATTTACCACAAACTCTAATAAGTTTTCTTCTGCCTCACCATCAAGTTATCACAAACTCTACCAAGCTTTTGTCTGCCTCACAATCAAATTATCACAAACTCTGCCAAGCTTTCGTCTGTCTCACAATCAAATTATCACAAACTCTGCCAAGCTTTCGTCTGTCTCACAATCAAATTATCACAAACTCTACCAAGCTTTCGTCTGTCTCACAATCAAATTA
>LQNS02278089.1:16047650-16061596 GCA_001587735.2 Parhyale hawaiensis | reverse complement strand
AAGCTTTCGTCTGTCTCACAATCAAATTATCACAAACTCTGCCAAGCTTTCGTCTGTCTCACAATCAAATTATCACAAACTCTACCAAGCTTTCGTCTGTCTCACAATCAAATTATCACAAACTCTGCCAAGCTTTCGTCTGTCTCACAATCAAATTATCACAAACTCTGCCAAGCTTTCGTCTGTCTCACAATCAAATTATCACAAACTCTAACAAGCTTTCGTCTGCGTCACCATCAAATTATCAAAAACACTACCAAGCTTTCGGCTGAGTCACCATCAAGATATCACAAACTCTACCAAGCTTTCGGCTGAGTCATCATCAAGTTATCACCAACTCTACCAAGCTTTCGGCTGCCTCGCCCTCAAATTATCACAAACTCTACCAAGCTCTCGTCTGCCTCGCCATCAAATTATCACAAACGCTGTCAAGCTCTCGTCTGCCTCGCCCTCAAATTATCACAAACTCTACCAAGCTCTCGTCTGCCTCGCCATCAAATTATCACAAACGCTGCCAAGTTATCGGCTGCCGTGCTATCAGATTATGGAGCCCAAACTCTCCCATCAACTAATTGACTTCACAGTTCCCAAACTTCTAGCATTTGGAACTCCATGAATGAACTGCAGTCGTTCCAAGAAGTTTATCTAAATTGCTTAATTCTGCTGTCGAGAGAGAGATGAAGGAGCTGTGGACTCTCTCTGCACTGCATTTGCTTTGGAAAATTTCTGTACATCATTCAAGGATATTTTTATTGATGACTTTCTTCCTGCCTGTAGGAAAAGTTAACACCTTTCTGAAATCTTTATTGATTCGTACTACTGACGTGACTATGAGCACAAAACGTACGGGACTCCGAGGACGAGTACCCACGTATGGAGCTGTAGGTAACCGGTAACTGTGCACTAAAACACCACTCAATAAACATTCACGACTGATTTGCACACCTTCAGATTCCGCACGGCCGACCACGGATCCTGGAAACGCTTTCCATGCAGACACAGATGGGGATAAACTGACGGCGTTGGCACCTAAATATTCACAGTAAAGAGCAGTTGTTTCATTTCGCCCAATTTTGCTCATCTGTTTGTCATCTGTTCGATTAATGTGACACGTTTAAATAGGAATTGAAACGCGGCTTTCTTAGCTGGTCAATTGTGAAGCTTGCATTTCACATCGGCTCTTTGAGTAGAGGAAATACTGTCAGGCAACGAGTCGCTATTTACTAGACTCTTATATTTATCGAATAATGATTTGTGGAATCATTAATCATTTTGCTCATGGATCCAAATGTGCAAGTGTTGGAGAAATACGGCGTGTGTAGTATTTTTTTTTAACCTCGTCGATTGTCTTTTTCGGTGGTGCTTCTTAATTTTTTATAAATAAAAAAATACAAAGACAATTGATAAAATTGACTCTAAGTGTTGTCCGTCCCAACGAGCAATTTTAACATTCGAAAAAAATCACGCACCACGACTGTCTCTCGTTGCACTCAAAGCACGAAATATCGAAGACTTTCTATTATTGAAGAAATTTAATTGCGCGTCACTAATCTTTCTGCCACCGATTTGCAAGAAACATTCAAATTCGATTAGCCTTATTTTAACTGGAACGCCAATTTTGGGTCCTTCGATGCTGCACTACGGACCGAGTTTCAAGTAATAATTCACAGACGACTCAACCCTGTTCCACAGCACGGAGTTTTGCCATCTCAAGCGCAATCGGTTTGCGATCAGCGGCCAGGAACACGATCCAGAATGGTTAATTGGAAGCCCAAGATTACAGTTGCGCAATCAATTAATTTGCTCACAGGGTGGATCGCACGCGCATTCTCAAGATGGATCGACGAAGCCACCACAAGTAACTAGAAATTGATAAAAAAAATGTTTACTTCAGCGTTGCTACCCTAACAGATTTTCTAGCAGCCTCAGATGCTGATGAACGGTCTTAGCGTGTGGAATACCCAGGTATCTAATAGAGCATAACACACAGACAATCTCTAGTTGATGTAACTTAAAGGTTCAACCAAACCCTATTGGTTGTGAAGACCAATGCTAAACGTTCTTCACACTCAACATAGCATGCATTACTAGATCCCTCAGTAGCGTAAATATGAGGTGTCTGGCTCACTACTTAAGACAGTTCATAGTTTGTGCTATAGAGCTACTATTATTATGTAGTAAGGAGATAGTCTATCTTGCGGTCCTTAACAACCAAATGTGCTCGTTGAAGCCATTTGGTCAGATTAGCTGGAGATTTCTCCGTGTATGCTAGCTTGATGTATTTTACCGACAACCTCAAGCTACACCCGTATAAAAAGTAAATAAATAAAAAACTAGCTGTAACTTATGGAAATTCCACACAACAGAAGCAATTTTTCTAAGAGATATCTTAGACTCCTATCATCCTAATGTTCCCCAATCTAATACTGAAACTACTTGTGGAAATTCTTCAGAACAAAACAATAATGTTATTGTTCGTTAATTATGATGCCCTCGGACCCTTATCATGCATACGAAGGGTAAAAAAATATTCCAAGTCTGGCAGTGAATGTCATAGCTAAGACCTGCGAGCAGTAGCACTTAAATTTGCACTTGACTCCCCCTATTGATCCTTTCCCAGGTGTTATCAATGATGCGCCAGGTATACCCTAATTTTTCCCCTATCTAATACTGATGAAAGCGTCATAGTAATACTAGGTGACTAACTAACGGAGGGAAAAGAAGAATTATAATGTAGGTAAGTTGTAACATGCAGCTCAATACCAGGGAGCGCAAAATTCCGGAAAGAGTGTCGATCTTTTTTTTTTGTCTGTTAACTAGGCTGAAAGCGCACACATGGGATGAAAAATTTATATTCATCACAAAGTTCCAAAGGAGCTAAATAAATAAGGTGATCTAATCCACTGAGTGTGAAATTTTCCCGAATTTCAAGGAGGACTTTTCGATTTAAAATGATCAATGAAAATCCCACGGGCAAGTGAAACCGAAGGTGATTTGATTAACTCTGTCGCACAGTGCAAATGATGGGCACTTTGAATGCAGCCCTGATCAGCATTTTATGCTAATCATCAGTCATCAGATATAAGAATTATTTAACTTTTTTGCATGGATCTTTCTATCCTGTGGAGGTAAATGGGAGACACAGGGAAAAAACTTGGCAAGTTGAACCAGAATTAGAATTTTTCGTGAAGTCACTGTCCGTGGTGTAGAACAACTACTGAGCTTAGCACAGACCGCTTAGTGTTAAGGCTTATCGTGCAATGAATCGAAAAAACGGAATGGGGTCATCAGCAGAGAATTACTGAGAAATTAATCAAATGAATTAAAATGTGCAATGTATAACTAGAGCTATAATAATATCGTTAATAAAAAGTTCATATCGTTTGTTGTTCACTAGTTCGTTTGTTTACATTTCATTTACTTCTTTATGCATATTTACCTCCGCCAAGGAGGTTATGTTTTCGCCGAGTTTCTTTTTGAGTCTGTCTGCGTGCTTGTTTGTCACCAAGATAACTCAAAAAATTTACCGACGGATTTTATGCTAGTTAACAAAATTACTCAAAAAGTTCTGAACGGGTCCATATGAAATTTACAGGAATTGTTAGTAATGTTGAAAGACATATATGATCAAGTTTTGGTAATGATCGGTTTGTCTTATTGTGTGTTTGACTAATGTTAGTCAGAATGCTTGTTAGTAGTATAACTCGAAAAGTTGTGAACGGATCTTCAAGAATATCACAGAAAATGCTATAACTGTCAAAGGGCACAAATGACCGAATTTTGGTCTTGATACTAAGAAAATCATAGTTTCAGACCCACTTGAATATTGCATTACCGTTGCCTTGCTTAGCGGAGGCATGCGCTCTCACAGTGCTCTAGTTTATATTTATAGTCAAAATAACTGTTACGTCACGATTATATACATATATGTATAAACAGTTGTAGTTTGCCTTTCATTCGATTTTCTATGAAAAGTTCCAAGTTAGAAAGAAAACTGCATTATCAATTAAACTGATGCAATTATTTGTCATCATAGAACTGAGAGGCTCTGTCACAGTCATGGTAAACTTTTTCTCTCAGTTTTAGGAGTTCGACTGTAGTAGAATTGGTGGAGCAGGGTGGGAGGGGTGCGCTGTGACGTCAGCGGTGGCAGGCGACTCGACACCGCGCACTACCAGAAATACTTCATGGTGTCAAGTTCTTCTGAAAACTTTACAGAACTAATCTATTTAATTTTTCACATCCGCCACGGTGTATTATGTACGTAAAGACGCATTTGGGAAACTGAGAATTACATTAAACTGTATATTAAGATATTTAGAGTTTGGCTATAGCACACCGCCTAGGTATCTAGTGAATCGCCAGTTCTTTGTAAATTGAGTCACATACAAAACCCTTGTTTGGTTTAGCATTATCTTCTTGTTTTCTCGTCCTCTGGAGGGCCGTGAATGTGGCTACAGTTACTAGCAAATTAAGGGTTAAAAATAAAAAACTCTGTAACCACCAGTGTTGAGAACGTTTATCTTCAAATACTTTATATGGAAGACACGTACAGTATTTTGCTCAATAGCATCATCAAAAATTTAACGCTTCCCAATGGGGTATAAAAAAATTCTGTTTAATTTAGTTATATTTATTAACAAATAAAGTGCATAAATAAGGGACAAAAACACTCAGTTAAAAAAGCTAATATATATATATAAAACAGTAAGCAACACCCACAGGATCAAATTTTTATGAATGATGGGTTATTTTTGACGACCTCACTTCATCTTCGAAGGTAAGCTTCAATCAGTTTTTCCTAGATTAACTCCAATTTTGGACTATGCTCCTTGAAGTTTTCTCCACAAATCTTCTCTGATGCCTGGGTTTCGGGCCATTGTTTTTCCACAGATTCTCAAAGGGATTCAAATCGGGACTTTGAGCTGGCCAATCTAGTAGCTCTACTTTTTTTCTTGAAGGCAATTTTTGCTTTGTGATAGGGTGCGTTGTCCAGCATAGATATAGGGCCATTAATTCCAGAGTTGTTTATAATTGGCAACAAATGATTTCCTTGAGCTTTTTACATCGCAGCATTGATAGGCATATTCAGACGAGCGAACGGCGCAGTACCGTTGATGGAAACCATCATGAAGACAATCACACTTTTGCCTCTAAATTCAACAGGTTCATTTTCATATACCTTTGACATAGGCCACACCATACATTGATGAAACACGGGCCCCTGAGGCAGATTTCGGTCCTGCAATTGGGCCTGACTGCACGGTGCCGCAGACGCATTTTTATATGTTCTCCCATTACTTTTTTATACTTTGCTTAGGCTATTTGACTCAACTCTTTTACATTTAATAATGACTGGCAAACCTGTACATACTTCTAAAACTTCTATATGCAACAAATTGACAAAAATAGTAAGGCATATTGTAATGACGTAGAGAAACTGTTTCTGACATCCTTTGGTATTTGCGGTAGAGTAAAACTATTTCGCGATAGTTAGTAAAGTAAATAGTCTCATGTTGTAAAACAGAAGCTTTTTAACTTCGTGGTATGCTCGTTTTGTAATGAAATACCAAGTAAACAGCTGATAAAACTGTTAATGAACTTTATTAGGTACAGCTATGGGCTAAGCAAGAAAATCAGAACAGACAGCAGAGCTGAAGGGTGAGTTGGAGCAGCTTGCACTCATGCAGCGATGAAGCCCTTGCAGAAATGAAGTGATGAAGCACTGGCCTCCATGAAATGATCTGGCATTGGAAGCAGTGAAGTGTTATAGCATTGGTAGCAGTGAAGTGAAATAGCATGAGCGGCCATGAAATGATCAGAATGATGAAGCACTGGCGGTCATGAAGTGACGTTGCATTGACAGCAGCGGTGTGATGATACAGCATTGACAGCCGTTAAATGATCTAGCATTGGCATCTGGGAAATGATGTATCATTGGCAGCCTAAAGTAATCTAGCATTGGCAACTGTGAAGTGATATAGCATTTAAAGCGGCGAAAAGATCTATTATTGGTAGTTGTGAAGTGATATAGTATTGGCAGCCATGAACTTGAAGTGATGTAATGTAGGCCACCATGAATAAATTTAACTGCGGCAACCATGAAGTGATGTAATAGTCATCCAATAAATCATATATACGAGAAAACTATGAAGTGATGTAACATAGTCATCCATTAAATCACGTATTGTTGGCAACCAAGAAATTATGTAATGTAGGCAACTATGAAGTGATTAAACATAGTAGGCTAATCCATTAAATTATATGATGTAGGCAACCATGATGAGATTACCAGTAACATGTAGAACATGAAGTAATGTAACGTAGACAGCCGTGGCATGATATAGCATCAGAACAACCATGATGTCATTAAACTTTGGCAGCCATGGAATCATTCAACTTTGGCAACTATGAAGTGATCCAATTTAAGCAACCATTAAGTTATATAACATAGGCAACCATGAAGTGATGTAACGTAGGCAACCACAAAGTCGGGTAGTATTCCTATGTAGTAGTGTGATATGACATGGTGCAGCTGTAGATGGTATCAGTAATGAGGGAGTGTATCAGCACCAAATTGTCATTTTGGTGTCCTGTAATGGCTGTCCTTGTATTTTTATCTCATGGTTAATTATGCATATTTAGTTCATGGCTGCTAATGTGGTTTCACTCTGCAGTATTACTGTGATTTTAATGAGGTTTCCTAAACCTTCCTATCCTCGATTACGGCTGTAGGGATGAGCTCTACCGATAGCCATACATACGTCATTTTCCGAGGTTATTGATTTAAATCTGTCATTAAAAAAATCAATTGTATCTGATATTAAAGTACATTACATGTAGTATGTGTGCCAAATGTTTCTATAAAATTTTAACATTCCAAGAAATTATGATGAATTTTCAATCATTCTTTGTGTCCGAAGGTATGATATCTATCGTCTACTAAAGATGTATGATTGTGAATTTAGATTCCTTGCTCTGCAACGCATTTCTTTTGGTACAACGAATAAATTAATCTTTGTTTGAGGCCTCTGAGATTATTAGAACTCATTTTATTAACACCTACGTAAATCGGACTCCAGGTCCAACTGCAGGAGGCCCTATTTCAGTGCCCAGTCAATGTATGGTGTGGTCTATGGCTTGGACTATATTTTTAAAATTCCGCAGTCGAACATAGCTATTGCCATCACTTCCGAACAAATTGAATTTAACGTAAAACAAAAATCGCCTTACAGTGAGTTGCATCTTTTAAGAACTATTTAAGTGTTTGATGGCGAACTTCAATCTTGTAATTTTGTTCTTCTTGCTTATCAGAGGTTTCATTTGCAGCCGTCATGCAAATAGACCAACTTCCTTTAACTTTTTTGAAACAGTAAATCAGGACACACTTAAGCGTCATTCGTTACCTTTACATGCAGAGAAATCGACGCATCAGACGCAACGGTCTTTTATTCTTGTGCATGGGATTTTTCTGCTTTGCCTAGCAGAAACTTTTCTAGGTTTACTCCTTTTATTAGGACTCGAAACACGTCCAAAGACTTTATATTCCTTTACAATTCTCCAACAACACATGCTAAGATTTTGCTTGCATAATGTAACAGCGGTCATTCTGAGAGATTTTTCACCTTTTTAACTTTCATTCATGTTGTACTAAGCTCACTGTTTAAATTGGATGCCATTAATCTGTTTCTTGCATGGAACAACAAACAAGCAAAAACAAAAGATTATTCAGAATTTCAAAATGTAGAATTTATTAAAGGTGTCTAGCATTTTGGCACTTTATTTACTATTGAACGAAATACTGCCTCTCTTACTTCAATTTTTTGAACGAAACGATCTCTAGATTTTTGGCTACAAAGTTCTTATTTTCTGTCCCTTAATTTTGCTCGCGACTGTAAAAAACAGCTCAAGGTCGCACTATGTATAAACCAAACATTCAAATACATGTCAAGTAGGGTGAAGATGTTGGCGCAAGGATGGAGTAATTAGGACTATCATGTCCATGCCACTGAACTAGCAGAGGTTAACATCTTCTTCACTTTTTCTTCATCTTCCATTGACACAATTTTATAATGGACCATTTTGTACCGTTGTGAACAATTTTAAAATGCCAGTAGGTGCGTGTTAGCATCGTGTTACGGCTTATATCCTTATTTGCACGAGTGATGTTATTACTTGATGTCCTGTGTTTTTTCCCCAGAAAGTGGAATAGTTATCGTCTGTCTTGCTTCCCTGTAAATGACCATATATTCTGCTAACATGCACCGCTGGCTGAGAATCTCTGAGAGGAGACACAATCTTTTTCCAATAATTGCAGCAATGAAAAGCTTTTTCCGTAGATTGCTTTTCTTATCTGCCGAGAGGAGTTATCGGCAGACTCGAAGACATGACGTCGCTGATAAGAGTGAGTGGTCTTATCAGTCGCAGGAAATGATCGTGCTTATTACTCAGTGACTGGAGCAATTTTTGAAACTGTCGTATCGTTTTTCTCTGTCTTTTCATCTGCTATTAATTGCGTGGGGCAGTTCAGTAATCGGTGTATCTCCATTTTGTGCTATTTCGTGGAGTGGTTCCACGGGTAGAGGGGATTATTCACTCTTTGTCACTAAAGTGGGGAATATCATTAGGTGAGTTTACCACACTGTCTATTATTACCTGCGCAGTGTATTACCGGTAAAAATTTACCAAATTGCGGCTACCAAAGACAACTTAATTCCTTGCAGTATATGAACAACACGTTACCGGAAACAATTTTTCACAAGAGCGCTTATATACACGTTCCAAGCCCTTGTATGTGCAGCGAAAGGTAGATGCAACTCACGAGTATGAAACTGGCCTAACTACCTTCCGGGTGCTAATACCTTCGAGGGTGCCCAATCGAAAATTTATCGGCATTTATCGGCTGCCTTCTTTATCGGTACTTATCGGTTGCCTTCTTTTTCGGCATTTATTGGCTGCCTTCGGGAAAATAGTAAAAGGCATCCGAGAACAGTCGATAAATGCCTATACTGTAAATTTCCGATTCGGTGATGCGCAGCATCTTCATGAAGTAAGTAAGTAACTACTTTCCCTGCCGTTACATGAAAGGCCGCGTTTTCCTGATGGTAGTTTTCATAGCTGTTACAAATTTTGTTCCTTTCCAGTCAGTCAAGATAAACTACTACTTTACCCAATTTTTTGACGTCGAAACAATGTTAACTGATTTCACATGCGCTGAATTTTGCAAAGACTAATATTGTTACAAAAGTTCATCTACTTCGCTCCTTGCGTGTGACCGTACGTGCAGTAAATTACGATAATCCTGACAAATTTCTTGGCCGCCCCAGAAGGGGTTTAACGGCTTTTGCTGTTGGGTCGACCAAACTTTTGGTTAAGGAACTTATGACGATGACGCATTTGAGGCACCTTGTTGGTGCTCCAACTGGCATGCAAAAGTCGCGTTAAACTCAGTCTAAGGTTTGACTTGTCAGGAATATCGGACAGTAGCGCAGGTTCCGCCTTTTTGAACTTTGTCGTATATGTCAGTAGCAGCGCCATTGCGCCTGGACTGAGTATTTTCGGCGCGCACTTGGGCGCATCCCTGATTGTCACGCTAATTGATGACGGCTTATGTGTCTTTTTCTCAATTTTTTAAGTAGCTTATATCAGTTACTTCGTTGACTCCCAGTCAAACCATTCTAATCTAATGTCTGCATTATAGAACATCGGACAACATCCTCGGCTGTTAACCTAAGTTCTCCAATTAAGATAGGTCACATTGAGATGCTTCTGCTCTGTCCATCATAATTGTGTCTATTTCCATTCATGATGTTCACCAAGGTTATGTTATCGGTCGCCAATATCAGGCAGCAAAGAGTGTAATGGGAGGACTCAATGGAACTCAAATAAAACTTAGCTCTGACCGCATGTCGCCGAATGACGTCACACCAACGAGTCAAAATTTTGAGGGTCGGACTTCAGGCTTTCGTAGGTTGGACTGTTAATCCTAACTTAAAGTACAAGCAGTGTTAAATTCTTGATGCGAGGAAAGCCATAAGAACAGGTATTGCTCGAACTTTCTGTAGCTGACAACAACATATTACCGTGTTTTGTGCGTGGGCGCAGCCCAAGTTGCTGGCCAGTCAGCAGCGGGAGATTGAGTGAATTAAGTAGAAAAATACGATGATAAGTTTGAAAATGTTTTGTGAAGAGGGCTGTGAACTGAGTATGGGGTGTAAATTAATACGGCTTTCCGTCAAAGAAGAAGTTAAATCAGGGTGCCATACCAGCCCAGCTCTTGCCCCTGGTGCTATGAAACTTTTCCCAAGCCTCCACTGCAATTTTCTATTGTTAATTGTTTATTGTTCAATTAGAACATATTCGCTTCATTTATTTATGGGATTAAGGGGTGAAATTTGCAATTGGCGCCGATTTTCCTGGCGAAGTTAATCATAATACTCATAGGCTGCTCCGCTGTACCGATGCTAGTTCCTCGTGAGTTCTCCTGTTACTCTCTTTGCTTCCTGGCCTACACCATCGGACGTTTTGAAAAAAGAACTAAAATTAGGATCACGAACTGGTGGAAAAGATATCTAGTTGTTTTTGATACCCTAATCCAACACATCTGGCATCTTGAATGCTCAAGGTTCCAAATGCAGACAAAGAGACTTGCAAAGCCTGGAGAAATTGGAAAAAGTGAAAATAAATATGCCTAGCTTTCAGGTTAAGCCTTTATTACTGTTGATATAGATAGGTCTTTTTTTTTGTAGGTTTCTTGAATTAGCTAGATCTCTTTAACTAGGATTGTCTTGTCAGGCCTCTTGCGCTAGACCTCACTGGCTAGACTTGTTTAACTAGGCCTCTTTAGCTAGAACTTTTCAGCTAGATCTCTTTTACCATACCTCTTTAGCTAGAACTTTTCAGCTAGTTCTCTTTAACTAGCTACAACCTGTTTAACTAGGCCTCCTTAGCTAAGACGTTTCAGCTACTTCTCATTACTATATAGGCTTTGCTGCATTAGCAGGAACGCTCCCAGTGTCTGGAGTTCGTCAGTGCGGGCCTAAGGCAGACCACGGCCGGAGTCTCGGATTTGAAGTCAGACAAAAAGCTACATGACGGAGCAAGAAAACGAGGCAAGATGTCGTCGTCTCGCTAGTCCTCTTTAAAGCCTTTGCTTTGGCTTGGACCTCGACCAGAGAAACGCCAAGATGGAATTGTAAGCCCGGGATTTGCTCTTGTTAAAAGAAACATGAAGGGAATCCGTAAATCTTCCACGACAGCAGATGATTTCAGGGCAGCTGCTTCCACCTGCTCAGTCAAATGGGCTTCAGCCGCGTGGGTGACAGAAACTGAATGCTGGGCTGCATATGATTCTGAGGGCAGTACCCTTACTGAGCGTTAGGCTGCGTCTCATTCGGAGGACAAAGCCTTTAGTGAATGTTAGGGTACACTTGATTCTGAGGACAGAGCCTTTAGTGAATGTTAGGGTACACTTGATTCTGAGGACACAGCCTTTAGTGAATGTTAGGGTACACTTGATTCTGAGGATGCAGCCTTTAGTGAATGTTAGGGTGCACTTGATTCTGAGGACAGAGCCTTTAGTGAATGTTAGGGTGCACTTGATTCTGAGGACAGAGCCTTTAGTAAATGTTAGGGTACACTTGATTCTGAGGACAGAGCCTTTAGTGAATGTTAGGGTACACTTGCTTCTGAGGATAGAGCCTTTAGTGAATGTCATGGTACACTTGATTCTGAGGACAGAGCCTTTAGTGAATGTTAGGGTGCACTTGATTCTGAGGACAGAGCCTTAGTGAATGTTAAGACCGATGCAGACGGTAGCCTTATGGCCTAAAAATGAACGTCTCGATTCATGTCTTGCCTCAGAATTGCAGGTCTCGACCACGCACCCGATAGAGAGGAACGCGTCAACTGCACCTTTAGCTTGTTCACAAATAAATTGATAGTTCGATAACTAAAGTGCATGAAAAGTAATATTATTATCAATAAAAACAAAACAAAGATAATAGTGTATAGAAGTCACTCTTGCATTAGCGCAATGGCGTTTTATAAAGAAAAGAATATCCAATCATAGAGCACCGGAAACCAAGTGACCATGACAGTTGCCAAGTACCGCCACACAAGTTGAAAGACAGTGTCTCAAATAAACTCTGTTTACTTCAGTAAAAAAAATGTTTAAATACTAATTAAAGTACGGTTGCCATAACAGCAATTATCCTCGTACCTCTTTTTAAGTGATTGTGTGCATGAAACTCTTAATATCAGGAAAAATAGGCGATCAACCCGAAGACTTGAGTTTTTTCGACAGAATTAAAACATGCTGGATCGGTGTCCTGTGATCGATGCCTCTCACAGTGACCGTCATACGATCTGAGTTTTCTTTCACATGCAGCGAAACAGTGGACGTTCTGCCGAAACAGTGGACGTTCTGTAGCGGACCTAAAGGTGCACTTGATTCTGAGTACAGACTCTTTGTGAATGTTGGATTAGATTAGATTTAGAACCAACCACGACCACATGGGTCATCTCTGGGGCCGCTCCTCAGAACCCACCATGCGAGATCAGCTATGCTATGCTGCTCCTCAGTGCGTGTCCATCATAAATAATCAAATAACGTCAATTATTATTCTGAAGAGAAAAGTTCCTTTCCCTATCCTTCAATTGTCACAGAGCCCCCGCTCCAGAACTCAGCCGACAGCGCGCACCTCACTCCTGAGCGGGGCGCACGACGAGAGGAGCAGGTACACTAAAATATTTGATCAAAAAATTGAAAATTGGTTCGTCCGCTCTTTGTGTAGGACAGACATTTTCCCCCCATTACTGTACATGCTCATTTTCTTCCCGCCCTATATAACGACTACAGCTGTACCACACGTCACAACCATGGCTGACGCTTTTTTTCTCCGACTGCACTCGCCCGATTTTCCTCCGCTTCCCGTGCCGCTCGACGCTTATATAAGGACCCCATAGCGCACCGTGGTCATTTGTCCTCTAGGTCCCACACTGCTAACACCATCACATTTTAGGTCTTCTTAAATAAAAAAAAAATTGTTGTTAGGTATATATCCTTAGAAGGTTTTATTAGGTTTTTGAAAATGGGATGATACTCCCGAAACGTCAAACTTTTATATAAGTTCATGTCGACTTTATTTCGATTTTCTAATTTACCAAAGGATAGTCTTTTTATTTGATCAAATATTCAGACATGCTAAAATGCGAAACACGGTTACCGTATCACTAAATGGATCTCCATTGTTAGGGTGCATATGATTTTGAGAATGGGTATCACCCTTACTGTGTCTAATACTGACACTGCAACCGAGGATAGCATGCTACATGAATGTTGCGTTAGTTATGACCCAATGGAAGGTACCCTCACTGATAATCAGGCAGTAGCTATATGCTAGATTACGAGGAAAGTACCCCTGCTAAATATTAGACAGAATTTAACCTTTTGACTCACACGGAAAAAACTAGAGCTTAAGAAATGTAGAAATGTTAATCGGCAGTCCCCTTGAAAGTTCTTAGTGATGCCGGTGTTACCACTTCTTTCGGAAATTGTAACGTTAAGTCATTGATTGATTTCGACTATGGTAACCTTACCTTGTACCAGAATTTACGTTTTGTCCGCATTTGTCCGTTTTCGCTCTCTTTAGGCCGTACTGTCGGAAAACCCGAACTAATTTTGGGTAAGTTGGACTATATTCGTTATTATTATTATTAAATCACACCAGGCTGGCGACGTAGGAACGGAGAAACTCCATGAGGTTAACAAACCCCCACGCAACCAGCCAAGCGGGTGGAGAAAACAAAAGAATGAATAAAAGAAGATCCGAGATCACAGAATAGCTCTGTGTACAGATCGTTTAAAGCTGCCAATACCAGCACCAGCAAAGACAGAGCCATCAAGACCGTTCCAAACATTCACACACGATGGAAAAAACGAACGG